>PVIA01006023.1:0-104634 GCA_004024845.1 Tonatia bakeri | reverse complement strand
AATAAAGAGTAAGAAGGCAATCACACAGTTTCTATGCACAGTTCTTGTCTAGTTCCCTCCCTCCCAAAAAAGTGCATTTCTAATTGAAGCAGATTGAAGGAAATGCTAAGTTGGAGGAATGTTCTCAGAACGTTCCTTTCTAGTCTTGAACAATTCCAAACTAACACTCTGAGCAGAACTGGGTAAGAGACCACGCACTCACAGCTGCTGAGGTCCACTGTGGTCTGCAGCAGAGGTTTCCTGGGCCTAAGCAGAACTGACCGTGCTCTTCAATTCATTGACTAACTTCTGATGTAACTTCACACTTCCCAAATTAGAACTAATGCAGCTGCCAGAATACAGGCAGCAGAATGTAAGAAGAAACTTACTCCCCACATTGCATTCTTTTTTCACTATCAGAATTCTGGAGCCTAACCAACAGGTACTGGGGGCATGATAGAGGGGCAGGTGCAGGGAAGCTCTACTTGTTCCATCTGAATATTTGATGATGCTGTATTGCATTAATAAGAATAGCATGAGAAGTTCCTTAGATGATACCAATAATAGTAAATGCTCAAGAAAATCCAAATTACTCAAAAAGTCTATTGCCATTATGTCAATAGTAATAGTTACCTTCAGTATGAGATGAAGAAGGATTCAAGGCAAAATGTTTTAAAGCAGAGATTTATAAAGTGAAGTATTTATAAATGGAGTAATCCATAACAAAGATAGAACAGAAATGAATTTTTAAGCCCTAATGACACTAAATTAAAGTCAAAATCATCAAAATCCATTGAAAAACATTAGAAATACATATATAAACTAACAAAACACAAGTTAATGAAATTCTAAGTTCTCATATACATTACTTGACAGAACACCTAAAAAATAAAGAAATGGGCTCCTATAAAAAATATCTTGATTTAATAGCTATGTGTTGAACTTTGTAACTTATAAAAAAGAGAGAGAATGTAGATTCTTTTCAAAAGCCCATAAAATATTTACAAACTCTGATAAGAAGTCAACTAATGTGAAAGCAGTATGATTTATAGGTTGGCATAAGAAATTGTTAAACTATTAAACTAGACAACCCTCTGTAAAAGCTCATTAAAAAAAATACAAATACTACAAATGTTAGTAGAGAGTAGGAAACAGAGAATGACTGCTTAATGGGCATGGGATTTTCTCATGGGGGATAAAAATATTCCGGACAAGATAGTGGTGATGGGCGCACCACACTGCGAACTTACTAAAGGTCACTGAATTATACCCTTTATAATGGATACAATAGTAAAATTTTTGTTAGGTGAATTTTGTCACAATAAAAAATAAATACCATATGATCTTACCTTTAACAAGAACCTAATCAACAAAACAAAGAAACAAGCAAAATATAACCAAAGACACTGAAATAGAGGACAAGCTGACAGTGTTCAGAGGGGAGAGGGGAGGGAATTTCAGGGGAAAAGGGGAAAGGTTTACAGGAACAAGTATAAAGGATGCATGGACAAAAACTAGGGAGGGTGGAAAAGGGAGGGAGGTGGGGAGGGCTGGGTGGGTGGGCTGAGATGAGAGTAAAAGAAAACTGTACTTGAACAATAATTAAAATAAAATTTAAAAAAGAAAAAAATAAATGTGTCAGGATTGTGCTTTCTTATATACTGTTATGAAAAAACTACAAAATTATTATTCAAAACATGACTTTTATAATAGGGCAGCATGATAACGATAATGAAGGGGAGCAGTCTAGACTGCAATTGATAAATTGAACACAAGTCTCAATAAAACGTGAAGAAGATGGTAGCTGCACATCAAGTTAAGAGATATCTCAATAGGACGTACTAAAGGGTACAGAAAGACCCAAACACAGTGAACAATTTCAGGGATTGTAAAGGCAGAAGTTTAAAACAGTTGCAGAAAGATATTCAATAAATGAGTTGGGGACAACTAGTTAACCATTCAAAATAAAGTTCATATTATTATCTTGGAAGCTAAAACTATAAATGTATTAAACATAAATACAAAAAATGAAAAGGCAAAAGTGCTAAAGAAGAGATAAATACTGACACTATCTCAGCCTGGGAAAAGTATTTCTTAGCAGCGAACGAGGCAGTAACCACAAAAGAAATTATTGATTAATTCACTACTTTTATAAATTAAAATCCTAAATTCAAAGGCTAACCATGAGCCTAGAAAAACTACTGCTTCATAGTAATTTTTATATATTAGCATCATCTGTTCTTTGTTATCCAAAGAGTTCTTGAAAATCATTCTCAAATTCCCTACACATTTACAGAAGAAAGAAAATAATACCCAATAATATAAGAAAAAGCAAGTTTAAGTACTCTATTAATCAAGGAAATTAAACTAGTATATTTTCCCTTACTGTATGAGGAAAAGAATGCACCCAGAATGCTAACACTGGTTATCTGTTGGAAGTGTGATCTGAAAGATTTTTCTATTTTAATTTATAGTTTATTTCATTTTTCCAATAAAATTTTACAGTTGAGGAAAACACTGTATTTTCTAAAGTAGCTCGAAGAAATATAACACACAAAATTTAATATTCCTCCATAAAGAGAATATGTCCATGGAAATAAAGGGAGGTCTTTTTCTTTCTAATGGAGTTCCTAAAACATACACGTGCCTCTCTCCGCCCTTCCACCCATAACGGCCAGACTTCTGCAGCCTCCATGGCCTGGTTCCTGCCCCTCTCCACTCTCCTGCATTCTCTTTCTGTGACATTCATGTGGTTTTTATTTTCCTTGTTTTCTGATCTTCTGTCATGAATGTAAATGTTAGAAGCAAAAGAAGGGAATATCTAATCAAAGCAATACTAAAAGCTGCTGCTGCAGCAGCTACAGCAAGGTCATTATTTAATACTCATCAATGTGCCTTCGGGCCCAGAGGTCCCGCCACTATTACCACAGCAGTAGGCCCTCTGTCTTACGCCCATGCAAGGCCAGAAACATGCAAATAGTTATATTATTCCACATTAAAAATGGAAAGAAAGAAAAAGAGTGATATGCATAAGAGGTTAATGGTTGGAGAAAAGAGTTCAAAGATCATGGATAAAATAAAGGAGCTAGAAAGTATTCTTCTCAGCATTTGCCTCAGGATTATTTTCCCAGGTCGGGTTTCTATCTCTGTGATTTACTCTCCACCTGGACAGCCCCAGCCTTTTGTCCAGCAGAAGCCTGCTGGGAGAATAAATCAATGAGCAAGACAAGTAAATGAAAGCATAAATGACTTTTTAAATTTTTATTCATTTTTATTATTAGTGTTCACAGCAATTTGTTTTTCCTTATTTTCAGTTTTCTCTAACACTTTCTTAACCTAAATTCTTAGAAAGAGTTGGTGATTTTTGTAATGTTTTATTTCACCATTTATTTCTTTTCCAAACTGAAGTCAGTTTCCTTATCAAAAGGCTGTATAAAATACTAATTTGAATTATTAACTTTTTTATTATCTAATTTAATGAAACATGTTTCATTAGCCATGTTTTTATTTCATTATAAAATTTTTCCAGTTTTTAATATTATTTTATTATAACCTGCTATATTTTAATCTTGTTCAAGCCTGGCCCAAACTCTAAAGAGTTTCTTATTTGTAATTTTTTTTTTACCTCTAGGAATTATATACATTATCTCTTTTCTCTCTGGTTTTTAAAATTTACATTATTTAGATTAGGATCACATTTATTTCCAGTAATTTTTCCTTCTAAATGATACACTATAGAAATTTTTCCTTTTATAAGTAATCAAAAATAATCTCACTCCTATACATGTACAACAGAATACCTGCTATTCTAACAGAAAATATAATTGAATATCTTTATGTTTCAACCTCCTACCTGTCCTCTCCTTTCACTTTCTGTAAGTACCATTGCTTAGAGCCATAGGCACCGTGAACAGTTAAATCACAGAGCAGGGGCTGGCGTGTGGTCAGTGCTCAACAAACATTTGTCAAATAAATCAACGCACTGTGCACCACCAAACCGGAAGCGACAGTTCCCCACGATAGCACCCATTGTTCATTTAATAACTGATTTAAAAGTGCTTTTGAACATTTTGTTGGCAAAACTACTGGCTGACAGCATTAACTTTTAATATCAATAGCAACGATAACAATAATAGTATAATAACTGAAATATATCGCACTTTCTATGTCAGTGCGTATTATATTAATCCTCATATATTAATTCATTTAATCCTCACAACAACCTAAAGAAACAGGTACTATTACTATATCTCCTTTACATATGAGGAAACTGAGGCACAGAGTGGTTGGAGTCATGCAGCCAGCAGGTGGAAGAAACAGGACTTCAACCCAGACTCTTAACTAGCACATTATATTGCCTCTCCAAGAGCTAATATCTTAACTCCTGTCTTAAAAGACAGGATATGTCTTTTACTCTACTAAGTTAGAAGCTCTCTAAGGAGAGAACTTTATCTCTTAATCCCTAAAATATGACTCCAAGAGCACTGCCTTATACATAACAGTCTCAATAATTTTTTGCTCATTTTAACTTGATTCCAATAATTTACAAATTTACACCTTATAAATTATTATGACTATAAATTATTAAAATATTTACATTTGAACAGCATGTAAAAGATTAGCAGACACCTTCACTTCTGGAGAGACAGTGAAGTAACTTCAAGCGGAAATGTCCCAGAAAGTTTTCTGAAGCCATGAGCTCCCTCTGCTCCTTCCCACTGCAAGCAAACCTTCCTAAGAGAGGAGAACCTAAAACACATCTAAACTACACACAGGCGATGATTTCTAAGCAAGATGGTGGGTGACAACAATAGCAATAGATTTTGGGAGGTATTTTAGTTTTGTTGAGCATTTGCCATGTGCCAGTGGCTGTGTTTATGAGATTGTAGGAAGGTCAAATCATTTTTTTGGTTAGTGAGTACTGTTATTATTATAATAAGTTCACAGATGTGCAAAACTGGCTTAGAGTGACTGCAGCTCACAGCTAGGAGGTGATGGGGCTGGGGCCCTGTCCTTTGCATGTACTTGAGTAACCACAGATTTCTAAAGGGAAGGCTCCACTGGAGACTGCACAAAAAGCTAAAGGAATCCTTCTACATAATCTGACTGGCTCTGTCTCCTTCACCATCACACCACAGCCACACTCCATTTCGGCATTCCACAGTCCGGATTGTATTTGGGGATCCAATAACTTAGGAGGAGTGAGAAAAGAACACCACCCTCTCTGTATAAAGCCATGATTATATGCATTCCTCTGTGGCACCATCCTCACACCCAGGAGAGAGGACAGACAGAATGACAAATTTACACAAGCTTTGAAAGATAATATTTGCACATAAAAAAGACAAATTTCTCCTATTAGATAAAGCCCTTTCTCAATATAGATAAATGGCATTGATATACCAGGTAAAATTTGGTATGGTTATAAATGCCTCCAAAGCAAATATAAATAGAATGCATTTTATATACCTCCTGTAAGGATAAGACTAAGCAAATAAAGTTAAGACTGATAATGCAGAGAGATTTTAGTCAAATCAGTATCTTGAATTGTTCTTCAAATGTTTTGGGGCTTAAAAAACCCCAAAATACATTCAGTTAGAAGATTTTTATATCCATGAGGGCATAAATTTAATCCATATGTTTCTAATTTGTTTACACTTGAATCTTTCAAGTAATGTTTTGTATATGCTGTCACAATGTCTATAATATCTTTGGGCATTTTTATAAATCTTTCTCCTTCAAAACAGGAAGTCATGTTTTGCCAAGAGTAAATGAACTTAAAACACCAAAGTATTCTAGATCTCTATGCATGTCTCAAGCAACAGACTTTTGTGTAAATTCTTAACCTTTGATTGGCCTTTGGTGGGCCACTTTTACGCCATACACTTCCATGAAGGGGGACGATATACACAGCTCAATATATTTACCAAGCCACACTGTAAACCTGTGTGTAATAGTCTATACTTTACATATGAACAAATGGACTTCTGGAAGATTGTCCTAAGTCAGACTCTGCAGAAAACAGACTTTGACACAGAGTTCTCACGTAGGAAGTTTTCTGGGGAGTGGGAGGCAGTAAGGGGACAGGATTTGGCAGAGGAAGCAAAACTGCAATGGAGGTGCAAGGAAGGCTTCAGCAAGCTCTGAAGCATGAAGGACATGAAGGACCCTTCTGAAATGTCCCAGGCAAGGCAAGGGGGTAAGGTCTCTGTATCCCCATATCCCCCTGTCACTACGCACAGAATGACCAAAGAGAGGGGTGCACAGCCATGGGTAAGGCAGCTCCTTTTGGGAAAGGGTAATCTCTCCAAGAGCAAGACTCACCCAAAAGGGTATGTGGTTGGGACACCACAGTGTCCACCGAATAGGTGTGTTGGAGTTGTCTGAGAATTAATCCTCTGTGAATACAAAACTTACCCAATCATTTAGTCTGACTAGCAACAAAAAATGAGTCACATATTTTCTCAATCAGCTGATAGAGACTTTAAGTAAGCAAACCCATTATACAGAAAAATCTCAACAGTTACTATATAGATTTTATTTATGACCATGAATGACCAATATCTCTAGGTCTTTACTCAAAGTTTTCTCCTTTTGTTTCCTGATAGCATCCCCTCAAAGATAAAACACCAGTAAAAAATAAATGCACTGCGGGATGGGGGGTGTACATATACAGAGAAAGGCAGTGCCAAAGTTAATGGGACAAACAATGACTTTGAGTAATATCACCTAATTTAATACTTCCCATTCAATACTCATTCAACAAACTTCAGTTTATGACCTACAATTTGTAGAAACTAAAACATAAACCAGTAATATAGAACCTAACCACCAAGGACCAAAACAAATAGAGGATATTCACATGTAAATAAATAATTGCAATATTGTCATAATAGAATAATATGATCATAGTTTATCCATGAAATTCCTCTGGGTGATAACAAAATTACTAAATTCTAGCACCAAATTCATACTGTAGAATGTTAAGCATTCTCCAGGACTCTGCTTTCAAGTAATACTCGGGGAAACTCTGAACACAGCTGTACGTTTCAGACATCTCCACTGCAAATTCCAATTAGAAGAAGGAGACACATCTTTGAGACTGACCAACTGAGTCCTGACCTCATCGGTAGAGTGATTCCAAATGGAAAAGTGAACTGTCACTGAGTGAGACCTCCTTTACAGGAAATCCACTTAGCAAATTGTTACTGACCCAACAATGTGCCATTCATTTCCTAGTCCAGGAACTGAGGACACAGCAATAAACAAGGTCCCTTTTTTCAAGGAGGTTCCATGATGGAAGCAGAAGCCAAAAAACACTAGAAAAAGAAATCCTGTGTTATTGGATATGCTAACATGTGCTGAGAGAAATAAAGCAGAGGCAGGAAAGAGAGGAGAGGAAGGGCACTCGTAAAGATAGCCCAGAGAGAGGAGGTGATATTTAAGAGAGGAGTAAGGGAGAGAACACCCAGGCTCGAGAACAAGAATGTGCTCCCAAATATCCCAGAACCGGTCCTCTGCCAGTGTCTGTCATCGACTTCATGCCACTTACTCCATGCCCACCCAGACACAAAAGCAGCCCGAATTCCCGTAATGTAAACTACATTACTATACCTCCAAAATATGCTTTTTCTGCTTGATATTAATGTTGAGTTACAAGTGTCTGAGTGTTTAAGCGTTCTGTAGACTAGAACCCAAGTGTCATCACCAGTCCTTTCTCCAGACAACATTTGCTGCTTCCAAATCCCGAACGTGGGAGCACATCCTACTTCACAAAGGAAACCAGCTAACACAATTCATGACAGTATTACCTCTGCAATCAGCAGCAATTCAAGAATAAAACAAGAAGACCTACCTTTCAAGACCCGACATAATACTTTAAAAGGGTCTATTTTGTTTTTAATTTTAGAATGAAACCCATTAGAAACCCTTTCACTTGGTACAATTAGATCTAATGGTGGATTGGTCAATTAATTTTCTTAACTTGGTAAATGATTTACACATGCACGCATTATGTATGTACATGTTTATGCATTTTCCACATTTCCTTTTTACTTAAATGTGTACACCCCTTCGCCATCTTTTTTGGTGTAGTGGTAAATGCACACAAAACTACCCAGGTTTCCATGACGCAGTCATAAATATGAAAATGAGGGCCCACCTTGCAAAGAAAACAGCCTTCGCTCACAGCCAGGATCTGCTATGATACTGCTTTGCTCCATCATTTGCCATTAGTCAATATCTTTAGTGATTCAGTCAATTAACCACCCAAGTCTTTGGTTTATATCTGACAAACATCTTAGTGACCAAATGTTCAACTACATTGATTATAAATACTAACATAAGAGTAGCAACCTTACAAAAATCAAATTCAAACTCTACCAGTGCAAGAGAACACAATTTCTTAGGTAAACTCACCAACGTAAGAAACCATTTCATTCACTTACTTTATTCTTCTTTTTCCAGTTCAAAACGATCTTCTATCCCCAAGAAGAAGGTAAAAATATCACTGAAGTTTAATAGTGTCAGAAGTCTACAATTGCTAACTTAGGGAACAGATGAAAAATTACCATTTGGCTTCAGTATTTACTTGATTAACTCTTAACCAACAAAACTCAGAATCCACATTCTGGTCAATCATTTGCAATCTCTTGACATTCGTACTACTTGTGTTCCAGTCAGCCAGTCAACGAGTATTTATTGCTCTACCAAACTGATGAAATAAGCATAGCAATAATAATAACTTCTGTTTAGGGTTATATATTTTAGAAACAAAACTTTTTAAAGAATTGTTACCTGTATAAAGTCAGAAACAAAGCATATTAAGAAAATGTGACCTGATAGTGCTAGTAAATGTCTTTTTCCTCCTCTCTCAAGAAACATTGAAAGAATGTCTTCAAGACTCATCTTTTAAGGAAAGTGGTTCACCTAGTATGCACAGAAGACAATTTTATAGTTGTCATTTGACTCTCAAAGATCTTTATGTTAACTTTTGCTAAAGGGAATTATCAGCTAATAAATGCCTATTGTCCTTTCCTGTATTCTTCAGTTGGAACCATTACTAATTTATATGCATTAACCATGTTTAAAATGATAAAATCCAGATATTATAAAATTTGCAGTCATTAAAATTTATATTTTAAGCCAATGTTATGTTTGTACTACATTTTAAAATCTCAATTCCTGACAGCACACATACACATTTTTCCCCCTTAGGAAAAGTGACACATTAAATTAAAAAAAGAAAAACACCACAGGGGATTTCTAGGGCAATGAAATTATTCTGTATGACACTGTAATGGTTGAAACATGTCAATATACATTTGTCAAAAACCACACAATGTTAACTGCAAAGAAAAAACCCTAATGTAAACTAGAGACTTTAATCAAGAACAGTACGTCAGAACTGGCTCATCAATTGTAACAAAGGTACACCACCAGTGTAAGGTGTTAATCATAAAGATGGCCGAGGGGTAGTGGGAGACAAGTGGGTAAATGTGAACTCTGTGCTTTCCACTCACTTTATTGTAAACCTAAAACTAATCAAGAAAAAGAAAGTCTATTGAAAACAAAGAGAAAGAGAGAATTCAAACATCATGATCATCTCACCTTTGTATTTAAATTCAGTCATCAAAATTCATAAAGTATCCCCTTTGTCATCAGCTACAAATTTAAATCATTTTAGAAATTATGCTACTATTGATCAGTTTTGGTGCAATAAATCCTTTCAAGCACAAACCCCATCTTCTGAATTTCCTCCTTTTAGTGAGTGCACCTGTATCTTTGTTCCAGCTTCCAGCTTGAAAATGACAGTGAACATGGGTTGAAGAGTGTGCACAGATGTCCATTCAAATTACAAACCCAGCAACTCCTACTTATCAATTATGCGAGACGGCACACGGCATACATTAAAGCAATGACCAGGAAGCTGTCGCCAGTATAGTACCTCTGTGGGAATCTAGAAGCCTGGTGTCCGAGGTGTTCTTAAAACTAAGAAGCTATTGAAATAGAGGGTGGAGAATAATGTCTCAGTCCTTAACATCTCTGCCACTCTTCTTAGGCATTTAAGGAAAAAGGAAAAGTGTTCCAATGCAGATATCCGTGCCGGGTGTTATTTTAGCATTTCCAAGCCTGGGTTTTTCACTAGGGCTCTGTCTAGAGCAATCTCAATGGCCTCAACCTAATGCTCAAGGCCCTTGTGTCCAGGCCACAGAAGGCATAAATCCTTCAGCATGAACTTGCCAAGAGGACCCAAATCTCCACAAGAAACACCAGGAATGCAAAGAATGCTTGAAATAAAATATTGATCCACCAAGGAATATCTGTGGTATACCTACTAGACATCTAATGCAGAAATAATTTTCATACTAATTAGAAGTATTGATACATGGGGGTAATAGGCGTATCAATAATTCACAGTTAAATACAATGCTGACCTCTGAAAATGTTTCATGAAAATAAAATTGTTCCCACTAGAAAATATGTTCAGAACATAAGTTAAATTGTGATTTCCAAGGTAACAGTGAAAGAAATAAAAAAAAAATAGGAAAAACATAAATTAACTATCACGGTAAAACTGAAATTTGTTTTAAAATAAATAAATAAATGTCATCTACAGTTAAAGAAAAAAAACCTGAAATTTGCTGTCTTCCATGGTCTTACAGTAGTTAATCTATCACTCTGATTTCTCAAAGTCAAAGCCAGACCTAAGCAAAATTTTAAAGGCGACTCAAAACAAATAAAACCAAAACAGCAATGACTGCCTCAGTTTTCCACATTATGTCTCTAATTGATTCACAATTTCAAGTATTTCATCTTTTTCCCAGAACTATGACTTTCAGTTAAAGAATGTCTTTAGATATTTTAATTACTTCTTTTCTTCCTTTCTTTGTAGTCCTTTTCCAACTCCCAAATAAATTTGAATTCTACTCAGACTCACTTTTTATTTTGAAAAGCTACTCTACTTCAAAGATTAAGGGGAAAAAAAGAAGCATTTTTCTAAGGAAATGCCCTTTGTCAGGTGGAACAAATTAAACTCTTCAGAATGAACACTGGAGGCATTCCAAGTATTGATAGAACTGTTCTCTGCTACTAAGATTCAAATAACTGTACCATGAGCACAGATCAGATCCCTGCCTGGGCCCCCCTCAGGTGTCCTAAACTGACAACAAGCAGGCCTCAAAAGATTAACTTGCCACTTACAGACCCAGCTTAGCCTCCCCTGGGTTGGGTTCTTAGGATCAACTCAGGAACATCACGAAAAAATATTTAAATGACTTAACTATTCAAAAAGCTAGATTCAAATGATGAGGAAATAATGTGAATAGAAATAAAGAAACACTCAAAAAGTCCAAATCCTTCTGTAAATTAATATCGGCTATCATAGGATCTTTCTGTGGCAACAGCTCTCACAAACTTTTCGGGGCATCAGGGACATCAGGGTTCATTAAAACCCTGATCATTAAAACTCCACTGGCAGCAGTTCTTGGACAACAAACCTGTCGGGGCCTTAGGAAAACTGCATGAGTAATAAGGACCTTCACACTACCATTAAGGTCTGACCGTGACCTTTGTGTTATGTTTACCTTTGCCTCATCTCCACCTATGTATCACCTGTATCACTATCTCTGGATACCAGTCTGTTTTCCCACTGGTACAGAAAAATGAATGAAAACAATCTTTGATGCCATCAGTAACTATTTACAGGAGGATTTTTTCTCTTTCATGGCATGTTGTCACTCTTAGCATCCTAAACAAAAATGTTAAAGGCAGTTAAGACCATACTTACCAATCTTAAGTATTTTTTTCTTCTACCTAGAAAATTATATAAAGGACTTATATTGTTGCCCATTCCCTAACCTTTGCCTTCATTTCCAAATAAAAACATCAAACTGTCAAATGTAGATTTTGGCTAAATTATTTTTTTTTAAAGGAATGAATGATAAGGGAGGAATCCCTGACTCTCCTGCAGACCGAACCTCTCCCTGCACTATTGGCACTGTTCCAGGGTTTGTGAACTCGTGATTTCTTCACCTGACCTATGCATACAGTTCACCTGAATTGGCCAGCCATCTCCACTCATCGCCTCCCTTGACAGGCTGAGACCTGGTTACAGTGTGTTTAGAAAACCCAGCAGCTAATATGCCTTTTCTACAAAACAGAAATCTATGTGACTTTCTACTAAGACTTGCAGGGGTCCATTCCAATATTGTATTTTTCACATTTCAGAAACTAACCATAGTCAGCATATGAAAACTATGTTACTTCTGTAGAATTACTTTATACTGCACTGCCAAGTAGATAACAATACACTTAGAATTCTTTCGCAAGACATTCCTGTCAACATAGGGCTTGTGGGGAAATAACCATGTATTTCATAAATAGCTTAATTCAAAGCCAGAGCTGGGTGCTGAAATAACCTCCAAGTAGGTGTAAACCCCAGCATTTAAAAGATTGAATCATGTTACCCATCAAGACTAATAATATTGAAAAAGACAACAAATCTTGTATTGAGCATGGAAAAACAGAAGAAAGTAAAAATTGTCAAAATGTTAGGCTCTTACCAGAAATGGACTCCAGCAAATGCAAGAGACACACATGATAGCCAGGAGCTGGATGACCGTTTCGAAATGATGAGACCTGCCTTGTCTGTGGTGCTGACTTTTAAATTTAACTCTTAAGAGTGTAATTCCTGTGACAGCATTGCACAAGAATGAAACACCAAGGGCTAAGAGCCCCAAAAAAGAAAAGAGTAGAAGATAAAACCTATCTTCCCAGTCTTGGATATGTTCTGTTTTGTAGAAACACCAGGTCCTTGATGCTTGAATTTTATAGTCTCGATGCCCAAAGATGGGTAGCAAGGCTATGAAAACAGCAAACAAACACACACCGCTCAACATCACTTTCACATGCTTGGATGTAATTTTTGTAGAATGAAATATTGGTTTGGTGACTCCGATACATCTCTCGATGGCCATCACACTGCCTAGAAAAAGTGGGCACAGACCAGAAAATACCATGGAGATACCAAAAATACTACAAAGGATGTTAGATTGGTCAAAGCGGATCCAGTCTTTATCAGAAGCATATACAAATACTGCTATAGTCCCATTGACGAGGTGGCCAAAGAAGTCTGTGATCACCAGGCCACTGGCCAAGAGCAGAAACGATGCCTTGGACTTCTGTCTGAATCTCTGGTATGCCTTCATGAGTATGGCGATGGCAAGGCTGTTTGATAAGATTCCCACCGTCATGAAGATTACTGAAAAGAAGACTGAAAGCCGGTTTTCTGTCTGGCACGTTGTATTTGTAAGGAGCCCAGCTGCAGGAGACACCGGCTGTTTGGAATTGTTCATGGACATTGTTGTAGAGAAGGAAAAAAAGCCGGCCGCTCAAGTCATCTCCCTCTCAGAATAGTGCAGGCTTCAGTCCAGGCATCTGCAGCAGAAAGACAGAGGAATTTCGAGCACTGCCTAACTGCTCATCTGACAGTTAAGACAGGAGGGCCCCAACTACCTTGTGGCAGGACTCAGAGTTACCTAACCTGTCATCAGCAAGGTGGCATCATCCTGAAAGGGGCACACATCTGCCTCTGGTGCCGCATTTCATTTTCAAGGTGAAGAAGCTGCCAAAATTGAGCTCCCTTGATTAAACTCTTCACAGGTTCACAAAATCACTAGCAAGATTAGCTTTAAGCCCAATCGTGTTTTTAAAAGTATGGGTCTATTTAAATAACTACATGACCTTTTAAAGTTTCTGCTTTTTTCTCAACTGGGCTTTGTCCTCAAACTGCAGATGGTTTCTTAGGTGAACTACCTGTTTGTCAGGTAGACAAAACAATCTTATCCAAACCTTGGGAGAGGGCAGCAAGGTCACTCTGGAGCTCTCCTGAGTAAGTTCTAGACCTATTTGATTGAGATCAAATACCAGCACACCACACGCATCATTACCCATGGAAGGCAGAGTGGTGAGTCTCTAGGAAGGATTTCTGGTCCAGCTACCACCTGTGCACAAATCCTGGGTTGCAATGGGAAGAGAGGTGAGTTGCGCTTACTGTGAGCACATCTGCCCAGATGGTGTTAATTAAACTGCAGCTTGAGGGTAGCAACGTGCAAAACGATGTATTTACTGTCCCTCTTTCCCTAGTGAGTTGAAACCTGAGTCACAGATTTTCCACACCCACGACCACAGCCACCCCCGGCCCCGCCCCACCCCCGAGGTAATCCGATTGGCGTTTCCGAGTAGCTTTCCCGGAGGCTGGGAATTCTGGAGACAGCCTTTCCCGCGACCCTCCAGAGTGGGTCTACGCAAGCTGCCCTGAGGTCGGCAGCCTCCTTCAAATCTTACCGCCGGACTTTCTCCCGTTACTACGCTGCCACCCCCATACGTCTGCTTGCAACATCCTTCCCAAACCTCCTAACTTGCTGAAACTTTCTGCAATCGCTCAAATGCCAGGGGGCCGGTTTTCCTCCCATCCCAGAGGGGAGTCAAAAGCCTGCGCGGGCCGGGGTGCCGGACTCCAAGTGTCGGGGGCACGGAACCACGGGGCGCGGAGAGGATCTCTTTTTTGCCCATTTCTCTACTCTGAGACCTTGTCTACCTGACCCCCTGCCGCAGCAGAGAATCCGCACGGATCAGCCCGAGTAGCCTCTCCCTATGAGTCTCCCCAGCTAGGGGCATCTGGTCCAAACTTGTTGCCACGCGCAAACTGAGGTGCTCTCCAGGGCAGCCGTCTGCAGTTGGCTCCCGGCGCCCGGGGCTGGGTGGCTAAACTTCAGTTGCGTTGAGCGTCGAGATGCCAACGCTCGGGAATCCAGGGGGTGGAGGAATGGTTACCTTGGCATCCCGGGGCCGGCAAGGCTCGAGGCGGAGCGGGAAGAGAGTGCCCCTCGGTGCGCCACGGCGCGCCCCTCCTCCCTCCGCTCAGCCACCGCTGAAGGCAGCCGCGGCGCAGCGCTGCGCTCCCTCTCTGGCTCCCGGCTCTGTCTCCCGCTGTGTCTCGCCGCGCGTCAAGCCTAGCGCTCCCCTAGAGCGGAACCTGCGGATCGCACCGCCTCTCTAGATCTCTCAGCACCTAGCGGCGCTTGCTGTCTGGGCGGGTTGGAGGACAAGGGTGACCTCCGCCCCTTCCTCTTCTTTCTCCTCTCCGCCCCTTTTCCGTGAGCCCAGAGCCCGACCAGGAGTGAGGAAGGCATTGGATGATATGGAAGGCTCGGATGATATGGCCCCTAGCAACATCAGGGCTGCCCTCTCAGCAGCCCGGCCACTTGGGGAAAAGTTTTGTTTTAAACCCATTTTCAAGCTAAAAGCGCCATGTCTAAGGCTGCAAGATAGGAATCTGGAGAGCTGAGGAAAGTCTGCAGACAGCTGTGACAGCGTGTTGGACTGTCAGACTGTAGTTTGCGGACTGAACGCATCCCAAACCGATCTCGAAAAAGACAAAGAAACCAGGTAGAAAGACGGAGATGATGTATTTATTTGAGGATGGGCTTTGTGGCCGATAGCCTCAAGGAGTTAAAAACAGGAATTGAAACCTCATGTTGTGAGTGAAAACGGTCACTGCTTAGGGCTCACTGTCACTCAGAGGAATGGACTATGTTGCAAGCTTTCCAAGTAACATGAGAAGAGAAAGGGATGTGAAGTATTCTTGAAGGACGCCTGCAGATAAGGGCTTAGTTACACTTTAATGATTTAAGCAGAATTTCTAGTAATACGTTTACCCAAAGAGATGTGAGCTTAGCAAATTTTGCGGAGATCATTTTACGATACTATCAAGTAAAGAAGTATCTACTACTTCATTGGAAATTATTATTTAAGCCATTTTAATTCTGTTACTGCTTTTGCCAATATTATTTCGACCCATACCTATTAATTAGTTCTCATTTTCCAGTTAAACAGCTAGGGAATCATTACTGATGTCTGCTCTTTTTATTTTAGTAAAATATCACCACCATCTATGGGAAAAACCAGTGTCACATGGAAATAAATCCTCTTTTCTCCATTCTAAAATCAGAAGGGGCCTCAAAATTCCTGGAAATTAAAAAGGATCATGAAATGCTTAAGCAAGATAAAATAAATTAGCCATTAGCTATAGAAAAGAACAATTGCAGTTTTCCCCTGTGGTAGATATTGAGATTTTTTTAATGATATGTTTATAACTTGTAAAATAAACTGTTACTCAGGTGTAGTCAGGAAATTGTACAATTTAGTTAATCAAGTATTCTGGTTAGTAGGGAAATATTACATCTGGATGGTTGCTCTCCAAAAAAAAATGTAATGAACCACAATAAAAATGTAAATGACCTACAGCGCTCTCTTTTAATGATTAATAGCACTTAATTACTTTACATTGCAATTATCTTTTACTTATGTCTTTCCTGCTGAACTGAATTCCTGCAGGGACTGGTTCATCTCTTCCTCTTCACACAGGACTATGCTTGGTCGCTTCCCAAATGGTGTTTGAATTCATCAGTGTTACAGTCTGCATTTCCAGTAATATAGTTCAGTATGTCTCACTGCGGCACCTCACTGACATCAGCAGTTCTATCTACTGGGTAAAAATACAACAAAAAAATTATTAATGCAATGTCAAATTATAACATTCACTATGTAATATATTCAAAGATATTGATTTGGTTTTCAAAGTACTAGATAAATCCATTTTTTAAAAACTTATCTATTTTGCATGTATTCTTGGTGTTTCTTTTTTAGAATCCAGTCCTTAATCAAGATATATTTAACCTGAGTATCAATAAAAGGCTCTAAAGCATCCACACCTCTTCCCAAGATAGAAATAGTAATAGTAATATATAGTGGTAATATGGGAACTAGTAGTAATATATAGTTATAATTTGGGAAATCAAGCAACTAAGCACTCTTAAAAGAAAAAATACACACACACACAAGTACTCAGGTGAGAAAGAAGAGCTGGTAAATCAGAGGACGAGGGAAACAAACAGATCAAAAGTTAGTGAATGTTGGGGAGTGGCTGATAATCTCTTCTGATAAGTGGTAGCTGATATTGTTACTTCTGAGAAGTGGAAACTCACATAAAACTATTCATTACCCCTTCATTCAACAAATTTCTTGAGCATCTACTTTGGGTCAGGCTGTGATTCCAGGGAGCAGAAGCACAGCTGTGCGGCGAGCAAAGCAAGCCAACCCCCACAGTGATGTGGCTTCCAGGCTGAGGGAAGGCACTTTGGCAGCATGCATGCATGCTCAAAACCTTAATGTGATTTTGATGTCCAGGATTCCTTGAGTTAAATTCCAGCCCCTCTGCAAGAGGATAACATACCATGACAGGTGTGTGCTTGGCAATCACCATTCAGGATTAGATACAGGACATTTTGCTCAAAAGATGTGTACACTATAATTAAAGACAGAGAAGCGGGGACTCAATGATACTGAGGTTGAAATAAAAACTCTATAAAAATGAAAGGGAGTGTTGGAAGTTAATTTTTATAGTTTTAATAAAAATGTCAAGAAAAGCTTTCCTAGAATTTGCCATAAAAGATTAATAGTGGAAACATGCCCCAGTTCGGTAAGAATGGAAATAATAACTTCTTTTGTCGTTTTACTTTTATTATATAGCTATTTGTACATAAAAAGTAACATGTAATACATTTATGTGTTGAACAATAATATAAAATAAACACTCATGCACCAGCTACCTAGTTTAAGGACACATTCATTTCCTAGGGTTGCTGTAATAAAGTACCACAAACTGGGTGGATTAAGCAACAGAAATTTACTTACTTACTTACTTTATTTACAGTCTGAAGGCTAGAAATTCAAAATAAAGATGCTGGCAGGGCTGGTTCGTTCTGAGGGCTGTGAAGGAGAATCTGTTCCATATCCCTTGTGTATCTTCTAGTGATTTGTTGGCAATCTTGGACATTTATTAGCTTGTAGTTGCATAATTTCAATCTCTGCCTTCCTGTTCTCATCTCACTCTCCTTGTGTCCCTGTCCTCGCATGTCCATCTTCTTATAAAGACCCGAGTCATATTGAAGTAGGGGTCTGCCCTACTCCAGTATGACCTGATCTTAACCAATTACATCTGCAATGACCTTATTTCCAAATAAAGTCAAGTTCTGAAGTTCTGGAGGTTAGAGCTTTGACACATCTTCTAGGGGTGGGGAGAGCAATTCAATCCATAACAAGAACTATACTAGAACACTACGAACATTATTATATCTATCTGTACCTTTCTGCCTCCATTCAAATCCTCCGTACCCTTCCCCAGAGATAATGGAGATAACCACTATGCTAAATCATATTTGTCATCATTCTCTTCCATTTTATTCTTCTGTCACATAAATGTGCAGATAAACCAATATAGAATTTAAATTTTCTTGTTTTGTAACTTAACCTTCTGGAACTTGCTTTTTCTAGGTAAGATTCATAAGTCATGCATATTGTTGTATGTGGTAGTGGTTTATTCATTTACAAAGTTCTATGATACCTCACAGTTTAGATATCCAAATATTTTAAATATTATTCTGTGATTAACCATTGGGTTCTTTCTAGTTTTTTGTCTTCAAGAAATATTCTACTATGAGTGGTCTTACACTCAACATCCTGTGCTGGAGTTTCTCTGGGACATATACCTAGGGTGATATTACTGCTTCATAGGGTATGAGAATGCTCAAAACTACAAGGTAATGCTAAAATCAATTCATACCACTTCAAATTATTCCCCTTTGGACACATTCACTACAATGCTTGGAAGTTTCAAGCTTCTTAATTATTATCAACTAGATGGTTACAAAATGACATCACTTTGTGGACCTGAATTATATTTCCTTTTGCATCCATTTTTCTTCAATGAAATATCTGTTCATCTCCTTTGTCCAATTCTCTATTGGGTTGTTCATCTTTTTCTTAATTATTTATATGTTCTAGACACTAATCCTCTACCAGTTATATGTTTTGCAAACATCCTTTTCCAAATCACAGCTTGCCTTCATTTTTTACGCTATCATGTTTTACAAAGAGTTCTTAAATTTAGTGTAACCAAATTTAAATATATTAGATTCATTTTGTGTGTTTTATTTTAGCAGTTTTCTGTTGAATCTTAAAAGTCCCTCCAGAATTACTTACTGGATCATAAAAATATTCTACTACATATTTTCTAAACATTTTAACATTTTTGCCTCCCATATTTAAGTCTTTAATAATTCAGATAGTAATGTTTTAGTATTACGTGAGTTAGAAATCCAAGGTTTTTCTCCATATGGATAACCAGTTTTGGGGGGATCACTATTAATTAATCCCTCCATTATGGGGTGGATTTTATACCCCCCAAATGTATATATTTAAATTCTAATCCCTGGTACTTCAGAATATAACCTTATTTGGAGAAAAGGTCTTTACAGAGATAATCAAGCTTAAATGAAGCCATCAAGGTGGGCCTCAGTCCAATGTGACTGCTGTCCTTACAAAAAGGGGATTTGGAGACAAACGTACAAGAACAGAGTATGAAAATTAAGACGGCCAACTACAAGCCACCGAGAGTCCTGGAATGGAATCTTCCTTCGCAGCCTTCAGAAGGAACCAGCCCTACCAACACCTTGATTTTGGACTTCTAGACTCCAGAACTGTGACACAATAAATTTCTGCTGGTTTAATCCACCCATTTTGTGTACTTTGTTATGGCAGCAAATTAATATACTCTCCCTCCACCACTAATCTGGAATGTATATAATTCTCATGTATCAAGTTTCTACATATGCATTGATAAATTATTATTTGACTGCTTATCATATCATAAAAACTATACTAGGTGCTTTAATCATGTCATAGTATTTAATCCTCTAAGCAAATGTATGAAGTCCAAATGGCCATTTTCTTTCACCTAAATTATGGCTACCAGCTCCTCCTAATTGTCTCCTGCCTTGTTTGATGCCAGCCCATTGCCCCACACAGTCAGATTGATCTGTTGAGTATATGCTTCAAGACCAGACTGGCCAAGTTCATGTTCAGGGTCCTCCACTTATAACTAGTTTCATAATTTTAGAAAATTACTGAATTCTTTTATGCCTTGGTTTCGTCATTTCAGTAATGCAAAAATAGTAATAATAACCACCTCATGAACTTATTATAAAAATTAAACTAGTTAAGTGCTTTGAAGAGTACCTGGTGTTTTATATGTGGTAGGCACTATGTCTTTATAAAATGCAAGCACAGTTATGTTGGGCCCATAAATTACAACCATAAAGTGACTTCCCATTTCTCATCATTTCCCCAAGCAGATTCTCAGAGCCTCAGTTCAGAAGCGGTTAATTTTTAATGTTAATTAGGTTTAGGAAAACTGTTAAATCCTTTACCAAAGAGTATTAATAGATACTAATGTATACTGTGAATCTTCTAGAAAGGAGCAAATGCTTATTGGGCCCCACTGGATTCGGTCCCCCCTGGGAAATACTGTTTGGAAAGTGCTCTTGTTATCCTGAGGATAAACTCTGATTCAAGACAGCTATTGCTCCCCTGTGGCTTAACTCTCATTCCTCACCCCTAGAACTCTTTGCCTCAGCAACACCGATATTGTCAGCTCCTGAAACCTGCCCCTTAGCCTTCATTCATCCTCAGTTTGGAATGATCTTCCTTCAAACCTCCACACATTGCTTGATTCCTATTCAGGATCCAGGCTGAGCACCCCACGGGTTAGTGTGCTTTCTGTACACCAGGCTAACCACATGTCTATCATCACCATTGTGTTTTCAGCACCCTGCACATACTATGGTGGTACTCAGGAATGAATGAATGAATGAATGAATGAACGAACTAATGAAAGTAGATGTGGAAACCCAAACACAAAGAAGTTAAGTAACTTACCTGATTAAAATGGTAACACATGTCAAACACATTTGACAAAACCAAGTTTGTTTCACCACAAAACCTGAACACTTACCAACTTTTCACATTGCCCCTGGGTTTAATAAATTACAAACTGCTGTCCTGTACACACAGGGTTTCTTGCTGCTAATCCTGCCACCAGAAGAACAGATACCTATACTGATTTTTTTTAGGGCAAAAAATTTTGCAATAATCCATCTATGTTCTTTCATAATATTCAAGATCAACAGTGGCACTTTTTTAGCACTAATGTTTTGTTAACTCTTCATGACAGGAGCATAATAGAAAGTCTGAGGTGGGAAGAAAGGGAAGGTTGGAAGGTGGTGGAGTAGAATGGTAATATGCATTCATTTCCTGCCCTGTGCCCAGTGCTGTGACAGGCTCTCTTAATGAACACATTAACACCACCAGAAAGTTAATTTCATGTTTAGTATACGTGGGAGAGATTATACATGCCCACTGAGCATGAATTATTTGCCCAAGATCACAAAGCTATGCCAAAAGTACGATACAACACAAACCTGAAGAACTCAGCTCTCTCTGTTTGACTCGGAGGACACGGAGCAGTGCCGGCCTTCTTAAACCTCCTGTCGATTTCCACCTGACCTTCCGCCTGGATGCTGCTTCTGGCCACACCCTCCGGAGCCTGGATGCCTACCACTATTTGTTATTTACTCTACCAGTTCGTTGGACTCTTAGAGTGTATAAGGCATTGTGCTAAGGAAACTTAAATGCAAAGTCACATAGCCCCAGCTCTCCTGCCCTCAAAGAACTTAAGATTTACAATGGCACACTAGTTGTTATTAACAATTCCCTATTTTTTAAACTTGTTCTTATTTTTACGTTTATTTATTTTTAGAGAGAGGGGAAGGGAGGGAGAAAGAAAGGGAGAGAAACATCAATCTATGTGTGGTTGCCTCTCATAAGTCCCCAACCGGGGACCTGGCCAGCAAACCAGGCATGTGCCCTGACTGGGAATCAAACCTACAACCATTTAGTTCACAGGCCAGCACTTAATCCACTGAGCCACACCAGCCAGGGTTTAACTTTTCTTTCCAGTTCACCTTCATCTTGTTCCATACTCCCATTTGGGAGTTTGCTCTTTTGGGATTTTTCTTCCTGACTTAACTGATTTAAATATTTGATATAGATAGCTAGGATTAAACTTAAAAATAAATTTAATCCACCTAGTGAACTAAATGGCCTTGAGCAGGTGGGGCACAAGACATACAGTGTTTGACAAGAGAGACGATAACGAGCAAGTTTGCTGTGTGAATATGAGCAGACCAGACACAGCAGCATAGAAGCGCCAGAAGGCACGGAGGCCCCCAGCTCGGAGTGCTGGAAAGGAAGACAGTGTTATGCAGAGCACTTTGCTTCCTTCACTTGTTTTGCTTACGTTTGCATATGAAAAGATATAAAATTTACATCTATTGAGAACTAAGTCTCAAGGACCATGCTAAACACTTCACATGTATATTTAATTAACTTTTCACAAGAATGCTATAAAAAAAGGCAAAACCATGATTCTCATTTTGCACAGAAGGCAACTAAGGTGCAGAAAGGTGAAGGTGTTAACTCACATAACAGTAGAGGAAGAATTCAGTCCTAGGTCTGATCAATCCTGGGCCCCTTGACCTTCACCCCTGGCCCATCCTGCCTCGCTAAAAATGATAAGCAGCCAAGACCCCTGCACACTGCGCTGGGACACACAGGGTTGTCCAAGGACTGGTGGCTGTTTGGCAACGCCTTTCTGTGGCTGAGTGGTTACCAGGGTCCTCTTGATTCTTTGACTGCGTTTAATACTTGTCCACAGTTTTCACAAGAACTTCACTTTAGTGAAGCTTCAAAACACCAGCAAGCAAATTCAAAGCGAATCTGAAACCACCATGAAGAATAATGAGATTATCCTTGGAGAAGTAAAGAAACTCATCTCTTAAAAAAAAAAAATTGAGCATTACTCTCTTTTTGTCTTTTTTTTTATAGGAATTTTGTTGAATATCTAATTTGCTTTGGGGAGTGTGATCATTTAGCAATTTGCTCTTTCCAATTTTTCTGCACAATTTATTCTTTCATTTTTTCTTGCCTTTAATTTTTTTCTTCAAGGTCTTATATTGTTTTACTGTTGTTCAGATACAGTTGACTCCATTGCCCCCCACCAACCCACCCCTGCCTCATCTCTCCCCTCCTTCCACCCTCAATCCTACTCCAGTTGGCTTTGTCCATGTATCCTTTATACATGTTCCTTAGGACCCTTCCCTTTCTTTCCCCCTTACTCTCTCCCTCTTCCTCTCTGGTTACTGTCAGTTTGTTCTTTATTTCAATGTTTCTGGTTATATTTTGTTTGCTTGTTTGTTTTGTCAATCAGGTTCCACTTATAGGTGAGATCATATGGTATTTGTCTTTTACCACCTGGCTTATTTTACTTAGCATAATGCTCTCCAGATCTGAACCTTAGTCTTGAATGGCAGTTCAAGTAGAGATTGAAAGGGGAAATACTGATAGGTTCACAGTTCCTCTAACTCAGCACAAAAAGAAAGTTGCTTTTCTAGAAGACAGAGCCTTCACTGTGGAAACAATAACAAAACCTGAACTCCAAGGTAGGACTGGCTTCTTGGGCATGCAGTCAGTGCCATCCTGAAATTCTGAATCATTTTATCTTTGAAACTGTGTTTTGTAAGTGAAGTCCAGTGGGACAATAGAGCATGCACCGTGGCTTAGAATCTCTGATTCCTTCCCACACAATCCCTCCTTACTCTGATGAGCCTATCTGGGACAGGTTTTCAGCTACCAAGACCCCAGACAGACTCCCCCTCCCTACTTCTACCCTATAATTGCTACCACTCTCCACCTAGGAAGGAGCCTGGCTGTGAGCTTGGGTAGGGTTGAGGTCAGGCACATAACCTATGGCATCTCCATAGCATCTCCACTCCAGGGGAAACTTGTCTGGGCCAAGGCGGAGGCAAGCCTCTCACCCACCCTCATTCAGGTATTGAAAACATCTGGGCACAGAGGCTTAAGACATTTAGGGGTCACCCATCTAACACGGGCTGGGGTGGTGTGTCCATGGAAACAGGGCATACCTGGCTTGGCTCCCCTGGCCCCCACCCCTTGCTGGGCCACTGCATATAGGTCCCTTGTCTGTTGGGACAAGGAATCTGGTAGCTATGAAGCCCAAGCAAATACACACCACAAATTATAGTGAGGGATCTTTAGGTAACTGTGAGGGTCTCCACGGGCCCCATGAGTATCTCTATGCCCAAGTGCCCCTCAGCCTGCTCCATGCCTGGGGGATCCTCTCTTCTTCCAAACTTTCTCATTCATTCTATCTTAAGTTTGTCTCTGACCAGCTAGAGGCACCCTCAAAGGACAAACCCTAAAATACAAATCATGTGATTTCAGTGACTTCACACACCAAGTGAAGTCACCGATATTTGCATTTGGATCGGCATTGCATGATATAGAGATAAACAATAAAAATCATGTTAATAATTAAACATTTTAATTTTTCTTTACTTAGAACACCAAATAGCAAATAAACACCACCATCACAAGATGCTAAAGTGATCACAAAAGAAAAGAAAAAGCTTTATATTTTTTACCTTTAACAGCATTTTTTCTGCTTTTTCTCTCAGCTTCTATACATTGAACACTGGATCTTAATCATCCATACATCCCTACTGTTGTGCCTAGGCTATAACATACAATCAGTAAGTATTTGATGAGTAAATAAATATAACAATTCCTATAACAATTTTCCCTTTGGCAGTAAAAACCTTCTACCTGCTAAATTGCCAAAGAGGCTCTGTCCTCTGTATTTTTGTCTCATCCATAAAACTTAGCATAATTCCTTTGTTGATGCTTATTAATGTGTATTAAAATCTATATATATTTTCACTTTTCTCAATAACCATATCTCTATATATAATATGAAATATAAATAAAAAACACAGACTGAGTATATTAAAACAAAAAAATACTCTCAAATTATCCAACACACAAGGGAGGAACAATTTTCAGAGGAAAAGTGATTCTCAGCCTGAATGATGCAACTAATTGCCCGCATTCTCCACAACACGTGGAGATGTCTGGGCAGAGCTGAGGCGTCGCATCCCATTTTCTAACAGCCAGTTACACCGTACTCTAACACTGTTGACATTGTTTCTTCCCTTGTAAAATTTCTAAAAATCAAATTCAAAATTAAAAACACTATATAGCCATGAATTTTTTTAAAGTTCAAAGCCATCTTGGCTTTCAGAGTGTGGCTTTTTCTGACAGTAAAAGGACCTCCTCTTGTGAAAGTGTCAGAGCCAGTTATCGCTGAACAGAGAGAACGAAACTGCTGTCAGAACACTGTGTCCTTAACAAAGGGAAACTTTGACTTTTTCATGAATGTTGGAAGTTTCTTCTTTCATGTAATCAAGTCTTTATTCTCAGTAGGATAATCATCAGACAGAAATGTCTCCCTTTCCAGAATGCCTGTCCTCTACATTGAATACCTTCTACGTATCTCGGCCACAGTTTATGCTCTAAACACAACTGAATAAGAGTAAAACTTTGTCTCAATATAGATTTTCCTGACATCTCAATTCCTTTAAACAATCCCAGGTATCTAGCTCGTCGATATATTAGTCATTATTGATGCCTCTCCTTTCCCCACCCCACCAATAGCTCAACACACCAAGTCAGTCATGAATTAGCTGATTATCTTGGACACATCACTTGATTCTTCTGAGCTGCGAATTTCTTATCTACACACCTGACTGCAAAATGCAAAGGAAAGAAAAAGAGGAAAAATACCTAGGCTAGAATGGTCTTTAGGACTCTGTATTAGTCAAAGTTCTCCAGAAACACAGATCAATAAGGGGTGTATATGTATGTATTACTACATTAGGGTTCAGCCACAGGTGGGGATCAGAAGAGCCATGCTCCGGGTTCAGTCCCAAGGCAGTCTTCTGTAGAATTCTCTCTTGCTTGCGGAAGCCTTTTGCTCGAGTCCGGTGTTCAGTGTGCATAAGCACACACACATATCCTATTTGTTCTGTGTTTTCTCGACAACTCTGCTACAAACTTCTAATCCTACTCATTGGCCTGCTAAATGAAATGGGCCCTCCCATACATCATCCTGACACCTCCTGGTCAGGGCATGGGCAGTTGGAAAAGCATTCCATACAGAGAACCAGTCACACAAGCAACCAGAGCATAGAATAAGAAACCAAGAGAAAAGCCTATTTGTAAAGACTGGGTGAATGTAGTAAAATCAGTGAAAGATTCATCTCACTTGACATGCAGGTACCTGGGCCTCATCACACATACCCCATATACAAGGTCTGCTGCAGTAACCATTGGCTACTTGTCTCAGTCCCCTGATACACCCCTATCTAACACTAGAACACGTCTGGGAATCTGCAAAGAGTAGCTGGAGAGTACAAGGATAGGCACTCCTTGCTAATATTGGTTTATTCATTTATTCAACAAATATATACTTATTTAGCTTAAACAAAACTCTGGATGTGATGATGCTAGACTGTTTCTGGAGTGAGTTTGCCATGAAATCATAAAGTCAAATTTTAAGTGGGCAAGAGACCTTTAATGAAACTGGCATGGTAGATATTATTCAAGTCTACTATGGAAAAAGGCAGGGAAGTTCAACTCATAATCATACCACATCTGCAGGTGATTTTTTATTTTACCCACGTCAGGATGTGGAATGGAAAACACATAGGATAAAGCTTGCTGCCATTGCAAGGCAGAAAGTACCTGGAATATCGGATAAGGCCCTAGGCCAGGACCATACTGACAGTCACTGCATTGTTGCCATCAGCTCAGGGCCATTCTGCCACCTAGGTCTGTGGTGGCCCACTCAACTAAAACTTAATTCTTATACTTTAACGCCCATGACTCACATAGAATCTTGCCACAGTTTCAAATGCATTGAATTCAGACATAAACTACACCAAAAGTGGGTGCTGTCACCTAAAACTATATGCCAAAAGAAGAAAAACATATAGGAAGAAATTATTTCAGCAAAATTATGACCTTAAAATAAGCAATAAAAAATTTATAAAATAAAAGAAGACATTGATATCAGGGCTGAAATTCAGCGGGCTTCAAGTCGAGTCCTTATATACTTACACTCAAGAGCAATGGATCATATAATGTCTAATCACTGTGTTGTACACCTAAAGCTAATATAATATTATATGTCAACTGTAATCAAAAAATAAAAATTATTTAAGGTCATAAAAGAATAAATAAATAAGTTGCAAAAAAAGCAATGAAAAACTTTGTCTCACACCTATAAGCAGTTGATTGATATTATTCTTCCAAACTGTTTGATGTTCTAAAACTAACTTAGATGTCTCTGCATCTATGGTTATCCTTTACTTGACTCAATCAATAATTTATTTCAACTGAACACCACTTAACTGAACTGACTAGATAGGTATTTTCTTGTAGAAAATAGCTGCTGGTAAATCTGTAAAATGGTTTCCTCTCCCCAATGGCAGGCTTTACCAGGCCTGTGCCATCAGCCTGCAGCCACCTATCTAGTATCTAGTGTACAGACAAGAAACTGAAGTTCCAAGAGTCTGAGTAGCTTCCCTAACTGAGCCCAGCAAGGAACCGACCACTCCAGCTCCCTCAGTGCTGGACGCGGAACACAGTCTTGTCCTCTCATACCCGAGTCCAGAAGCTTGAACGTTGATTGGCCCTCGCTCAGATCTTGGCCCCACACACAGAAGCTGCACTCCCAACCTTGCTAATAAAACCAACATGGATCAGGGTTGGGACAATACTTAGTCATGATTACTAAGAATTAAAGAATCTAACAAAACTTAAAGAATGATTACTGCAAATTGTTACCCACTTCATGGATATACAACATTTTACGAATTCATAACAATTTTTATTATAATTTTATGTATTTCAAATAGAAAAACAAGTATTTACTTTGGGTGGTAAGCACAAAATTCAATATATAGATGCTGTATTATAGAATTTTACACTTGAAACATGTAATTTTATTAACCAATGTCACCATAATAAATTTAATAAAATTAAAAATTGTTTTTATAATATACATATTTATACTTTAAATACTTTATGTATCTATAACATTTGTCACATTACAACTTCATTTTAAATCAACTTTTTCCACATTTCTTTTTAAATCAACCAGTTCCCATGCAAAATATGTAATTCTATAAGTAGTTTTCCATACTATCACAAACTAACAATACATACCAGATGCGATATATTGTAATTTTCTCCTTCATGGTTTTAAAAGTCATTTCACATCTGGACTTTCTGATGACGTGGCCTGGGATGGAGAAACAAGCAGTCTGGACATTCATTTTAGAGTCCGTTGATCTCCCCTCCACTCCGTCCTCACACAGTCCGTTGGAGCAGATAAGCAGAACGCCATCTCCATGAAGCTGTCCTACACACTTAGGAAAAGCGTGTGCCCAGTGCTCCTGACCCACCTCCAGTTCATAACCTATTAGTTGTGACCTTCAGCAAATTATCTGGTCTCTTTGTGCCTTGATTCCCTCAATTGCATTTGTGGAGATATTAACAGTTTTGCCACTGTACTAATATTTCCCAGCATGAACCAGTAATGGCATATCTGTTTCCTGAAATATAAAATACTTTCATGCCAATGGATAAACAGCTGCCTACTCAGGCAGCTCAGTGCCCCCACACACACAGCCTGCACCCAGCCCCACCCATTGGGTCTCCTCTGTGCTCCACAACACTGGATTTAAGAAGTAAAAAGCTAACATCCTGAATAATAGAAGCCTGGCCACCCTACTCCAGCTCTGTGCTCTGGACTCATTGCAGTAGGCCAGAGCCCATGCCTTACAGGCTGCTAAGTGTTTTACATCATTTCTGCCTGTCTCACAGGACTGCTGTAAGGAGAAAATAAATTCATATTTAGTATAGTAAATGATCAATAAATGTTTATTATTATTCTGATCAAATATATTAGGGTATATACACTGATAACCACATACACCACTTAAAAACATTACCCATAAATATTTCCTTAATTATCACATTGCATCAAGTCTTAAGGCTCCTTGAAGAGCAAGGCAAGTGCTTCTTCAGACTAGTGAAAATGTGGATATAGTTATATCTTCCCCAATGAAAAACATGAGCTTTTCTAATATAATAAGTGCTTTTTTAAAATGTTTTTTCTCGAGTCTAATAAGAACTTTATTAATGATAAGAGCTTTTTAACAGCATTAGAAAATAAAAGCAAAGTTTCAAAATGATAGTTCAGAGTGCTTCATTTTATTTTTTTAGAATTAGATTGAATATTTGTTTCAGGAAAAAAAGTTGAATTCTTTAAATCAATCCTTAAAAACACTTCATTTTAAAAACCACATGGAAACTGCATTTATAAGCTGACACCATTGTCTTTCTCCTAGGGGCTCCCAGGGATCTAAGTGCAATAATAGACTTCGCCTGTATGCGATTGACTGTGTGTGTACAGTGAGGGGAATGGTGGGCTGCAACTGGTGCAGGTTAAATTAACCAGCTATGAATTAGAGGTAACAACCAGTGGCTCAAATGAATTCACTTAAAAAAAAACAAATAACAATTAAGAAAGAGATATTTAATCACTGAAGCATTAATAATCTTACCTGAATGTTCTATGACTTTGTCCACCAGCATTTTCTCTCTACAAGCATTGAAGACAGGTTTTATGATTCATGGCACTCCAAATTTATCTAGTATTTTTATGAGGTTCAAGATAATTTTATAAAAACTAAAACCTAGATTCTGGATATATTCCAGATAAAAAAATTTGTAAGGATAATACGAAAAATGCTGGCCACCCCCCAGCATCACTGTTAAACCCAGGAAAGCAGACCAAGTAATTCAGAAGGACAGGAAGTAGAGGTCCAAAAACGCTGTTTGAGAGGACCCCTAACTCAGACTGTTCCCAGCAGCTGCACACAGCTGGCCAGGTAGGGCAGGAGTTTGGCACTAAATTGTCCTGTACTCCCAAACATAGTGCATTCTGGGAAGTGAGTGCTAAACTACTCTGGTTGGACCAAAGATTCCAAATAAATGCTTGAAGCTTACTATTCCTCATTTAAAAAAAGAGAGAAAAAATGTTTCCACTGAAAAAATAGTTATTTTTCATTGTTTATAAAAGGAAAAACTAAAAATATGTATGATTCTAATTAAATATCCTTTTTTTGCTGTTTTAAAAAGGTTATTGATGGCTAATGAAAATAGGAGTTTATACTAATAGCAATATATTTTTCTAAGTAGAATTTCAAAAAATTGGCAAGTAAAATCTACATTATGGTTAGATTGAAAATATTTCCCAAGAAAAGACAAGATAAATGTTCAGGAGGAAAAAAAAATATGTTCCTGGAGATAAACTTTTAATTTTTCTTATTGTGTTTTAATCAATATTACAAATCTTAATATGTACAATAAGAATAAAATATCAAGTTGCAAAAAATTTGAATCACAAAATATAACTTCCCTACTCTCTTCTCCTTTCCTTTTTAAAATGAAAAAATATCATAGAAGTACAAGCATAACTAAAAGGTGGAATGAAAAAATAAGATAGTCAAGACAGAAATAACAGTGACAAATATAATTATTATTTGCAAAATTTCTATAATTTTATAAAAATAGTATATCAGAAATTCACAGCTTCTTTGTCATGAAACATCATTAAAAGTGAAAATTAATTTACTTAACAAATAGTATTTGAGGCATTGCTGTGGCACTGGACAACACTCCGAGGATATATGAGTGAACAAAATAGACCAAAGTTCCTTCCCTGACGGGGGTCACATTCTAATGGGAGGAGACGCTGTGCTCTTGCACTAACTGTCTTTCACAACCGCTCCTACCATGTTCTCTATTGACTTCCTCTCATATTTCAAGCTTCCAGTTAGGAGGTAACCACAGTAGTCCAGAAAGGATGTTTGGACCCGTTGATAAAGATGTGAAAAGTGATTGAAGATATTTTGAAGGTAGAGCCAGTAAGGAGTGGAAAGAAAGAGAAGAGTCAAAGATGCCTACATTTCTCTGAGCTGAGAGGGGTAAGTAAGAGTAGGAGTGGAGAAGGTTTGGGGAGGGAGATAGGGGGTCAGTTGCAGGTATGTGAAGTTTTGGATACCTGTTAGAAATACAATACTGATCATGCAGCTGTACACATAAGTCTGCAGATAAGATTGGAGATGTGAATGTGGCGATTGTTCACCTATAGGTGACATTTAAAACTATAAGGCTGAATGAGATCACCAAAGGACGAGGTACAGAGAGAGGAAAGAAGAGGAGGGGCTCTTACATTAAGAGTCCAAGTCGATGAAGAAAGAAGAGCAAAAGTGACTAAGAAGCAGCAGATAGGTAGAAGGCCAGTCAAACATGACATTCTGGGGGCAAAAGGGTAAAAAAAGTATAAAGAACAAAAAAGTGATTAACTGTGACAAATGCTACCAATAGGTCAAATTAGGTCCTAAGATTTGATGTTTAAGAAAGTGAAAATATATAGTAACTTTGAGAATAATATTATACTAAAATACCATATTAAATATCAAATATGGTATACTCAAGCCTATATGTTATATATGCTATATACTAAATACTGAATAAGTATATATTAAATACTATAACTTTGTCCTTGTGCTGTCTTACAAGAAAAATTGGAAACTGAGTCATGGAGTCAGGTCTCCAAACGAGGTGTTCAGACCCTAACTTTGTGTTGTCTTTCTAACATCTCTTCAAAGGTATGTCCTACTTCTTTTTTTTTTAAGATTTTATTTATTTATTTTTAGAGAGGGAAGGGAGGGAGAAAGAGAGAGAGAGAAACATCAATGTGCAGTTGCTGGGGGCCGTGGCCTGCAACCCAGGCATGTGCCCTGACTGGGAATCGAACCTGCGATGCTTTGGTTCACAGCCCACACTCAATCCACTGAGCTATGTCAGCCAGGGCCAAAGGTATGTCCTACTTCTTGATTTGGGTAGTTATTACTTTGTGATAATTTATCAATGTGTATGCTTAGGATTTCTGTGTTCCTCAAAGTTTAATTTCAAAGTTTATTAAAACTCATTTTCTGGGTGCATGTGAAAAATGAATTGGCAGGAGCAAAAGTGGAATCAGAGAAACTAGGTTAGAAGGTATGCTCACTTGATTATAGATCATTTTCTAGTTCTAAATGTGGAGCAAAGAGTAGATTTATTCCTCTGGCTGTACCAGACTTTATACACACTACAGACTCCCAAGAGAGCAGAAAACCAAGAACCAGCCTTACTGCTTCTTCTCATGTTCCTAGAACCAGCGAGCAAGGAGAGGATTTAGCCCAGGGCATGGGCAGTCCATACAGTTGGAGGATGGGTGCCATTCTGTGAGTCATGAGTTTTCCAGAAAGACTGGTCTTGCTTCCTGTGGTCAGGGGAAACATAACAACTGACCTAGAGAGCCTTAGCAAATGCAGAACCCGCAGCAAGGTCAAAATGGGTGTCTTGTTGCCTCAGGCTGTCCTAGACAGAAAGTTTATAAAAAAAAACAACTTTGCTTTTATGGGTTCAGCCCAGTGTCATGCTGGATTCCAGACATTCAGGGGTTGGCCTGCCCAAGCACAACAAGAAATCCACACGTTCTTTTAAAATATTTCATTAGATTCCAGTAATATTTTTATATTGCAAACATAGCATTCACACCTAAATTCAAAGAAATGTTACATTGTTAATTTTCTCTGTGAAACCTATTGGCTTCATTTGATCTGTGATAAAAGAGGAAAAGTGTCATTATAAACTGGCATTTGGAAAAGATACAGGCCCCCAAATACATCTACTGATATTTGAGCTCTGGAGAAATCCAGATGAGAGATGATAGACTACAGTGAAGGCATAGTGACAGAAAAGAGTGGATAGGTACAAAATATATTCTTAAAATGGTAGTGATACTACATATATTCATTCCCAAATTTCTAGATTTCTTAACCGGGCCATTTACTGGGATAGGGAAGACAAGTTGTAGACCTGGGTATAAGAATATCCAGAGCTTTGTTTTGAACTTCGAAGAGACACTTAAATGAAAATACCAGCTGGATATCAAGTTTGGAGGTCAAAGGTGAGGCCTGATATGGAGAGATACATGTGAAGAACATTGGCATATACACAGTAGTTAATACCATAGCTAAAGGAAAAACAACTTTGGAAGAAATAAAGATAAATAAAAGGGGAGGGTCACTAAGATGTTCAACACAATAGAAACAAAGAAAAATCAACACAAATGCAACATGAAGGTCCTTAGGCGATTAGCAAGAAGTTTCCATGGGGTCTGGGGCTGGAAGCCACATTAGAGTTGGTTTAAGAGAGATTGGAGGTGAGGAGGAGGAAACATCCATAAAAAGAGAATCACCTACCAAAGGCCTTTCGAAGAGTGTGGTTTTATGTGCATCAACTCATTTTATTCCCTCACTGACTTTATGAAACAGATACTCGCTATTCTCATTTTCTGTGGATGAAGAAATTCAGGCTTAGAGACAGTAATTTGGCCAACATCATATAGCTATTAAGTGCCAGAGTTGGGATTTGAACCCAGGTTACTCTAATTCTTAAGCCCATCTCTTAACTACTTTTCAATATTGCAAGTTACATGACACAAGATAAAGTACAGATTTCAGTATCTCCTAATTTGTTTGTTAAATGTATAAAAGTTAAGTCAGATAAAAAAAAACACATGTTTATCTAAAGCTGAAGTAATTTTAAATACCTGAAAAAACACTGGTGCTCAAAAACAAGTATTCATAATTGGGAATTGGATTGCTAATTAATTCATTAAAAAATACACTCGTCAATTCTTATGTATTTAACACAATGGTTAGATAACACCAAGCATAAGCCTCGCCTGTGTTCTCAACTAGCTGAGCCACTTGGCTACCTCACTGATGAAATGAGGAACAATGCATGGGTGCTCGTGTGCAACACAAACAGTATTTGCTGTTACCACGAGGCCCAGTGGAAAGAGATGTTCACAAGACTAATATAAACTTGTTTAAACACTATTCGAGTTTATTTTCCAGGCAATTTAAAAATTGTAAAATGTTAATTTTATAACACTCTTTACTCATTTTTCTCTTTTATCATCTGATTATTTCAAAATCATATTTATTAGGTTATATACACATACCTCACAGGGAATGTGGATATAAAATATAACGTAGTATCCATTGTTAAGAGTAGAATGATTCTGCCCGGGCTGGGTCACTCAGTTGGAGCATCATCCTAACATGTAAAGGTTGTGGGTCTGAGTTCTGGGCAGGGCACATACAAAAATTAACCAATGAATGCATAAATAAGTAGATAAACAAATCAAAGTTTCTCTCTTCCTCATTCCCTCCCTCATTCCTCCCTCCTTTCTTCTAAAACCAAATAAAAAATGTTTTTAAGTACAATAAAAAAATGTTTTTAAGTATGATGATTCTTTTTTTTTAAGATTTTATTTCCTTATTTTTAGAGAGGGGAAGGGAGGGAGAAAGGGAGAGAGAAACATCAGTGTGTGGTTGCCTCTCACCATGCAGGCATGTGCCCTGACTGGGAATCATTAAGTATGATGATTCTTATGTCTTGCCATTTCAGTTGGGAATTCAAGAGGTGCATATTCCATTCATATATTCTTGAGAAGAATTTCTTTCAGGAATAGGTTGTTCCAGCAATCATAATAATAAAGTTTCTTTATGAAATAAACCTGTAAATTTTTACATTCTTCCTTGCCTTGCTCTAATGTTTTTCCATACCCTTTAGTTTTATCACGGAATTTTTCCATGATACCTTAAGCCAAATTCCAAAGGTTTATTCTTGGTTTTTATACTGCATTTCTTCCCAAATTCTCCACTAGTGATTTACTACTGCACCAATAAACCAGAATATCCTCTAGAAATTTAGATGTACATATAAATATTCTGTGTAACATACAATGTATGCATTTAACTGTACTAACAATTGATAATATATCATTATTAATAATAATAGTACCATGTTCTCTTTCATTTATTTGGAGATAACAAATATTATTAGAAAATAATCCAAATATAGACTTGTTATAATTCTAAAAACTAAATCAAGGTAGAATAATACAATTGCTTTATTCCACTAGCAATATATATTTATATTATATGTAATTATATGTACCTAATATGTTTATTAATAATAATATATAATTATATTATATATTATTGTAGATGTATATTATATATTTTATTATGTGCAATGTGTATCATTATATATTACTATACATTATCATATACATTGCATGATTCATGATATATAATACATAAAGCATTGCATGATACATATATTACATAATATATAACAATATATTATTATATGCATATATAATTACATTATCTATCCTTAAGTTAAAACAATTATTAAATAAATTATGTTATATATTGCTAGTGTAATACAGCAATTGTATTATATTGTTCCATCTTGATTTAGATTTTAGATTCATCAATTCTATATTTTGGATTATTTTCCAAGAATATCTATTACCTCCAAATAAACGCCAGGGGATGTAGTGCGTCGGTACGAAGAGAACATTGTTGAGCAGCCAGCACTTGGCACCTTCCCTGACTGGAGGATATTGCCAGACTTCACCGGTCAGCTGAACAGCCACTGAGCTGCTGATGCTGTAGAGTCACCTATACCAGAGGCCTCTAGCTTCATTATCATAGTCACATCATTTAGTGAACACCATGCTCCTCAGATTATGTTCACCAAATAAACGATAATTCTGTGACCTTATTGGAAGTTGTCAAGGGATCTCAGTAATCCTTGCTTCTGGCACACAAACTATCACACAAAGTTTATGAAATGAACGAGGATAATGAATAGGAAGACAAGGTTGACAGTGCCTCTAACACTCCATCATAATTAATTCTGTACCTCCTTTCCACCAGCTGAATAATTTGAAAGTATCTCAATTTCTTGAATTCTTCTAACTCCCCAGTACCCTTCATCCAATCCATTGATACATTTAGTTAGTCCTACTTTCAATATAAATCCTGAGTCCATACATTCTGCTCTGCCCCACAACATTGCCCTAGCCGCACATAAAATGTCGACTGGGATACTACAACAGCCTCTTTACCAGTCTTCTTGCTTCCACTTTTGTCTCCCTTCTGTGTTCCATACAACTTCCACAACAAGATTTTTAAATGTAAATTCGATTAATGCCACTGACTTGCACAATATTCATCAACGACTTTCCAACATGCTTTCAATGAAAGCCAACATCTTTCCTCCAAAGATTTGTATAATCTAGGCTCTGTATGCCTCCCCATCCTCATCTTCCCCCATTCTTCCCTGAGCCCACACATTTCCAAGCACACAAGCCCAGCTATAGTTTTCCAGATACACAAAGATCTTCAGGGCCTGCACACATATTCTCCTCTCCCTATTCAAAGAATAAGAAAAAAATTTTCTCTGACAAGGGCTTGATTCTTCAACATAAAGGGAGATAGATAGAAATTTTTTTGGCAAAGTGTTCAAACTCCATAGTTATAAAAAAATGCCACATACATATAAAAATGATTTTAAAATACTATCCCCAAATGAAAGACAAACCCACCAATATTAGATTTCTATCCTATATTATTAAATACAAAAATTTAAAAAGTATAAACCTTAACAGCTACTAGAAAAAAAATAGAGTTCTGAGAAAAAGAACTGTGATTCTGGGAGTATTTTTCAGATCCAGTAGAAAAAAATTAAACAAGGTAACAGAGGACTGGAATAACTTGGTAAGTGTGATTTATCTGTAGGAATTATTATTAATACCTAGAATTTTGCACCCAGTAAATACTCATTCTTTTTATACAACATGAGTCATCTTGAAAATTAGTGAATAGGAAAAAAAAATAACCATAAAAATCATAACAAATTCCAAAAAGTAAAAATATCACAGTGTGGCTCACTGACAACACTGCCACAGAAGCCAGTATTATTAACAGGCAGCCTTCACACTCCCTCCATCCAGCTAATCATTTGTCACTTTAAAAATCTTCCTCCTAATAATTTGGGATAAATGAAAATTAATAGTGAAATTATAAGATTTTAAAATGAAAGTTAACAATAACACATATAAACTTTAAGATGAAGTAAAGGGGTATTGTAATCCCAAATGTATTTATTAGAAAGTAAATATAAAATGCAAGTTGATTCACCATTCTTCTAAAAGAGCTAATAAAAGAACAAGTAAGTAAACCCCGATGAAGTTGAAAGAAGGAATGCATAGAGCTAGAAGCATAGAGGAATGCATAGAGATAGTAAACCAGAAATATCATATTTCCAGAAATTACAAAATGACATTAAAATTTTTTCTAGTAAATAAGACAAATATCTAGCATGTCTGAATAAAAGCAAAAAAGACAAAATATAATATACAACATTAGGAATCCTGAGAGCCAATATAATCACAGATACAGATGTCATTTAAAATCCAGATAAAATAGTGATAATGTAGAAAAATAAATTACATAATTGGCACAAGAAGAGACAGATGACCTAAAAGGGCTAATCTTAAAAATAAAATTTAAAACTTGTCAAATTTGTACCATCCTATAAGTCACCAGGTGTTTAATAGCTGCCATTAATATTTAACAGTATTACCAGAGGTATTGGTAGCAATTAGCATTTATTGGATGGCTGTTATTTGCCTGGTACTAACTATACTGAGTACTTTACATTAGTTTGTTAGGTAAGTACTACTTCAGTCCATTTTGTAAACAAATAAACAGAGAAAAGCAAAGTAATTTGATAGCTTTCTCACATCTAGTAAGAGGCAGGCCTGGTATTGGAACATAGACTATAGAGACCACAAAACCCAAATTCTTACCTCTGCCTCACAGGCAAAAATGATTTCACACTTAAACAGGGCATTACTTTTAAGAGTTAAAGAAGAAAAAATTGTGTGATCATTTCAATAAGAGTAGAAAAGGATGAAATGCAGTAACAATTCCTAAATTAAAAAAAAAAAAACCAACACTCAACTTCCTCTACAGAATAAAAGAATATTTCTTGGAAGACAACTACAAACACAATACTCAAAAGAGCAGAGATCCTCAAACTGGAATTAAGTAGGATATGTTCACAGGTTTTTTTTAAAAATAGTCTTCCTCAAAACAAATGTTTGTTAGTTTAGCTATTAAGCAAATTAAGCAAGTTTCTTTAATACTGGGGGCTTTCTCAAGGTCTTTACTATGCTAGTATGTGTGCTCTGTGACTCCCCTGGAAGGGAATTTAATGTGCTGTTCCCACACTTCTCTGACTGGAACACTTGGTTCTCCCCTCTGGGAATGTGTCCATACGCAATTTAGAAAGGTTGCCCCATAGCCCTGAAGGTATATGCATTAAAATTACTAACAAATAAGGATTGCCGCTCTGACAGCTACTATTCACTATTACTCTAGACAACCTAACCCATGTAATAAGAGGAAAAGAATAAGAGGTAAATATTGACAAGGAAGAAAAAATTACTATTTGAAAATGATATAATTACATAAAAATTAAATATCAAGATAGTTAAAACCTTAAAAATAAGGTTTTATCTAATTTACCTAATTAGATTGTTAGATGTAAAAATTAGATATCTAATCAGATAAATTGTTAGACATAACAATCACTTAGATAAATTGTTAGATATAAAATAAGTATGTGTATAAACTGGTTTCTGCTCTCAACGAGCTCATAATTTGTCCAGGCAGATTTATATGTAGTCAGAAATAACAGCTAGAGTTGTCAGAAAATACTGCTTTGGCTAATTTAAAATAGCCATATTTTTTAAATAAAGTGTTCAAACTATTGATCTATTTTTTAAAGATTCGATGCTTGCCTATCAGATCTCTACTGTAGGGCTAGGGTAAGTCACAGCCTGAAAGCTATTCAAGTAGAAAAGACTCCATTCTTCATTACTATTGTTGTATTCAAGAAATCTCAGAATAATTTCACCTGCTGGGTAAGGGGCCAGCAAAAATAACTCTTCCACCCATTTCTATATGGGAGATAAGAAAGTAAAAATAAGGCCCATTGTTGATGGGAAATTTCTAAGCCCAAAGGATTTATAAAGACTCCTAGTAAAAGAATATTTTTATGAAATGTTCTAATAAAAGCAAACAAAATTATATAAATCATTCCTGCAGGCTTGTAAAACCTACTTAGTCATACAAGAAGACTTCCGGTATTAAAATGAGTAGAAGCAAACAAAACTATGGAATTAAAGTACAGGATTGAGGCAAATGTGGTCACATGCAAGTATGAGAAAGTAAGGAAAATACCACACCACAGTCACATCTGTGAAGCAAGTCTTGGGTGACAGCCAATGGAAGAGAAAGGAGGAAAGCAGAGCAGTCCTTTCTCACCTGGAGCCTTTGAATACCAATTGTCGAGGCTCCTCTGCACGTAGGAAGATGACTCCCACAGCAATGGTCTGAGTTGCCTCCAGTTCCCTGCGATGATTTTGTAACTGGGAGATTTATAACACAGAAATCTTCCCCAGACTGTTTCTGCAGTTATCCCACCCCCGGCCCCATTCTGCTTCGTCGATCTCTCTCCCTCTGTTCAATCATCCTGAAACATTCAGACAAGCTCGAGGGTCTTCCTTCCTGGACCCCGTACCCCCTCCAACCATTGTCCCACATCCCTGCTCCACCTCACAACAAAGCTCAGAAGAAAGTCTCAATATTCTGTCACCACTTTCCCTTTTCTTCTCAACATTTGTATACATTTTTAATTAAATAAATGATACTTATTCATTGTACTTGGTAAAGTAATACTATGGCATAAGGATGATTTATATAAGGTAACCAATGTTAATAACATGGTTTGTATTCATCTACACCCTTTTCCAATATATATGCATGAACAGAGGACTTTTGTTGTTATTGTTGTTGTTTGTTCTTACAAAGTGAAATTGTTTAGCATAAAGTATTTGCTATTTGCTTTATTAATTTGAAAATTCATGATAGAATCCATATCAATCTGGCTTCTGTCCAACCATATCCTTGAAACTACTTGTCAATATTGTTGTATTAACCTCTATGCTATCAAATACATGATCGCTCTGTTGTTTGCACCTTACCCTGGTTCACAGCAGTGTGAGACGTGACTACCCCATCTTCTTACAGCACAGTGCTCACTTGGTTCTGTGATGCCTCAATTACCCTTGTTTTTTCTATTTCAGTGGGTGTCCCCACAGTCTCCTTTGTTGCCCCCTCCTCTACTGATCCCTAAACAATAAAAGTCTTGGGGCCCCACTGCAGGCTCTTTTCACATTTCTATCTCTGAAATCTTAATTTATAGCTAATAAAAATTTCATATTGTTCATGTTCAAAATTGAATTAATCTTCACCATCCACCCATTCACTGTAACAAACATATAAGTGATCATCAGAAAGGTGATTGGAAAATCAAGGAAGAGTTATAATACATAAGTCATCAGCAATAGATGCTACTGAAAGCCATGGGTATGAGTGAAATAACCTAAGGAAACATTACAATCAGAGGCTTTCACAAGTCCTTAGAAGACATCAAAGGAGTGTTTGCTAAAGTTTGAATTTTTTAATAAGGAAAATTCATTACAGAGACAGCAATATATTACTTCATGATCATGGATCAGCCCCTCTGCTCTAACACAGAAGAGCCTCTCCTTGAAGCTACTTGAATGGCTCAAAGAGAAACACAAGACAATCAGGGGTTGTAAAGGTCTATAGGACCCAAACTGAGCCCAGTTGCCTTCAACTTGGGCAGCAGATGCAAAGCCATGGGACCCTTTTCTTAATCAACCTTTATGTACAGCCTTCACTCCAGCTGCCTCTTTTATCAAAAGCCAAAGAGTAGCGATCCAGCCACTATCTCTTCATTAGCTCTAGAAGGAAACTCATACCATGTGGGAAAACACAAAAACAGTAAGTGAACTTCCTTGGGATTTTTAATCTGAAAATCATCCCCACTGCCAGAGCTGTAGGAGCTAACTAAACCAGATGAAATACTGAAATCAAACTACTAACATATGGAGCATGGGGGCTAAATGATAGTCATATAAAATCTACAAAATAACGTGATATGTGTAGTTTGGGTCCTAAGTTATGGGAAACTCAACCAGATTCATTGTGAGACTGAGCCTATGTGTTCTGAACACATTATTTGGCCAATAGTGTGTGCAAAAAAAAAAACATTTAATGTCACATACTCCAAGCACTGGGAGAAAGAACTATTGTTTTGAATGATGTTGGTTCCATATGAGGAAATTCAGAATATCACCTATGAGTGTGGACAGAAAAAACCGTTCGTATTCTACCCTAGCAGTTCATTCTAATTATCATATCAGATAGCAAGTATGTTCCTGGATGGACGATCTACGATTCAGATAGTGACCCAAAGAAGCCATACCTCCCAAAGTAGCACTTATTCCTTCCTTTGTGCAGTAACTAAACACCGACTGACACTGTTAGACACTGGACGAGGAGAGGCAGCTGCATAACACACAGACACTGCCTCAACACACCCTTAGCCTAGTGCGGACACACTTATGAATCCAGAATATTCTAAATACTATAATGAGGTGTGTATATACCATGAAGATTTGGTTTTTACTTTCAACTGATCAGAAAGGAGGTCAGAGAAGATTAAAGATAAAAAGTAACTTCAGAGTAATACTAAATTGATGATGGTGAAGAAAGAAACAATGCAAATCACTGAAATAAGGGGAAAAATCAAGAAGCCCAATTTCAAAACAGGATAACATAGAAGTTGAATGTAAAGAAAGTTTATCCATGTCAGAGTTGAGAAAAGATAGCTCATCCTTAAGAAAACAATGTTAAGTGCAAAAGAAGGTATTCTCCTGTAAAAGCAAATTCTGCAACCTAGAAAAACGCTGAACAGGGTGCCACAGAGGGGTACGCTTGGGAACCCTGCCCCTGGCGGATTGTGGGTGATTGTGGTGGAGCCTTCTCTATGGGTGTCATTGGTGGCCGAGCCTTCCAGGTCATCAAGGGCTTCTGCAATGCCCCGTTGGAATTCAGCACCAACTGAGAGGTATTGTTAATGCAGTGAGGATCCAAGCCCCTCAGATTGGAGGTAGCTTCGCCGTTGGTGGAAGGGACCGGGAGGTTGTTCCCCACCATTGACTGTGACCTGGTGCAGCTGAGGGACAAGCCTCCTTGGAACAGGATTCTCTCCCTGGAACTCCATCATTAGTGGAACATTGGCTGGGGCTGTGCCAGCTGCCTGCGATGGCCCACTAGCCATGGTGGACTCGGCAAAAATAGAGGGCATCCAGTTGGCCCTCATCAAGGGTGTTGATATCCTCCTCATTGGCTACATGGCTGAGCAGTTCCGCAACACACCCCCATTCCTGGAGGACCCCAGCCGGCTGCCCCCTAAGGAGGATTTTCCCTGTTCCTTTACAAAAATGAGATCAATAGCAGGCCCTATGTTACAGATTTATTACAAAGATTAAACTGAATAATCTACTTAAAGCATTTAGCTCAGCTCCTGGCACACAGGCAGGCTTCAAACAATTTCCTATTATTCACATATTTATGGAGCTCACTGAGTAGGTTATATTCAGCCTAAGCTGTCACTCAGGAGACACTGGGAAGACAAAATTGACAAGGTCCCTGCCCACAAAGGACTTAATACTGGCAAGAAAAAAAAAGAGAAATAACAAGCAATTGCATGTAATGTTAACATAAGAAAGAAAAATGAGGATGTATATAATTCCCATAAAAATAATAAAAACTAAAAATGTTAGTCAAACACCAAATTGACTGACCTCTATTTACGAGATGCACTGATTTATTAGGCAAACTGAATCCATCGTCTGTTTTAGCATCGTGCCAGTTTTCTAAGATATGATCAAAGCAGTGGGATAAGCCAGAGTCAAGAACTTCATGCAGCAGAAATAGTATGTTAACTAGAGTTTGTAGAGAGCAGGTTCCATCCTTCCTAAAAAGTAAAATAGCAATTGTGTCTAACTTAATTCTGTGCCTTTATTCTTGCTGCCTTTTTTATTAATTACTTTATTGTTGTTCAATTACAGCTGTCTGCATTTTCTCCCCACCACTCCCCGCCACCAACCCCAGCCAAACCCACCTCCCCGCCTTGCTTCCTCCCTCCCCCTTGGTTTTGTCCATGTGTTCTTTATAGTAGTTCCTGAAAATCTTTCTCCCCACTGTCTCCTCCCCCCTTTCCTCTGGCTATTGTTAGATTGTTCTTAATTTCAATGTCTCTGGTTATATTTTGTTTGCCTTTTGATCTTTCTAAAACCCATCTCTGATGAAGGCTCTCTTCTGTTTAAAAGCCAGCTTTGCTATTAAAATAAAATGAAAACTGGTGAGCACACCACCAACCCACCAAATCTAGTCCCTCCTACTTCTGCAGCTTCACCCATTGTGTCATCCCCTCACCATCCTCCTCTTCTTCCCCTCTCCCTGGACCCTACATTTCTGGCCACACTGATTGTCATCCATTTCCTTGAAAGAGGCTGGCTTTGCCTACGCGTCTCCCTCTGCCTGTAATACCATCCGTTCTGTTGCACCTGATAAAGCTCCTTCTTGCAGAACATTCCAAACATCAACTGTTCTATGAAAGCTTTCACTGACATAGACAGACAGAAACACACACACACAATGCCTTTTCATTATTCGTAGTATTCCAACACCACCCGACCACTGTCAGGCCACAAGCTTCTCTTGTGCCTAGCTGTGGCCACGTAACTAATTTCTGGTTATACTATACAGTATTATAACTCAGTGGTACATGGTGCTCAGATCCCCACTTCAAATTGAAGGCAGTGAACTTCAACTGAACCCTCCTAGGGAAATTGTCCTTGGTCAAAATGAACCTTTTTGTGCAGGGCAACTCAAATCCCATGATTAGTCAATAAAAATGGTAGAATACAAAGCCCCCCTTGTTTCAAAATGAGACAACTGTGAAGTGTACCCCCTGCTCTGGAACTCCTGGGAAGACTGTATAGCAATAGTTCGACTCCTTCCATGGTCCAGTTCCTTCACCTCCACTACCCCACAGGGACAGATCGGTGTACTCCCCAGTAAACCCCACCTCAGAATGCATCTCCCAGAGATCTTAACCTAAGACACTCTGTTTTGCACTTGCTTTTTTATAGCTGATTTCACACACCAACTGTAAACATTTTAAGGCATTGGCTGTGTGCATATCTGTGTTCCTCAGTGCACAATGTCAACAAAGACATGCCAAATTAATGAATAAGCAATAATACAAACCAAGTTTTATGAAATCTGCTCTTGGTCAAGTATAGCAAAGAATACATGATGTCTTCAAAAATAATCTCCCCTCTTCTATGCTCAAAAATCTGCATTTTAACTGGACCCATGGCCACCCAGAATGGAACCCACACTTCTTAGCTTCTCTCGTGCCTAGCTGTGGCCACATAACTAATTTCTGGTTAGTGGAATGTAAGCAAAAACAATGTGGGCAACTTTTGCATCATGTGCTTAGAATGGATAAATGTGCCCTCCTTTGTCCCTGCGCTGTCCTCCCACTGGCTGTGATGTGGATGTAGTGGCTGTGGTTTGGACTCTCTTTGACCGTTTGGACAAGGCCAGTACCTTAGGAGGGCAGAGCCTGGGTCCAATATCAAGGTACTTCTTTATTAACATTGGGCTCAGAGCATTAAATGAAAGATATATCAATTTCAATTTTGTTTAACTTCTCATATCTTGGATGCTATGTTATAGCATCCTGTACCTTAATAACAATAATTGCAAAAAGCTACTTTGTCTAAGGATCAATTTGTTAAATACCAGTTTTTCAAATTTACCAAATGTATCTATTAACCAAATTTTTTTCTTTTTTTATTTAATCTTTATTACATTTCTACATTTTTATAAAGGTCACAAACTTATGTTCCTCTAATAACAGGCTGTGGGAAGCCAGGACTCTAAGATCCTCAGACCCCCTGACTCTCTCCTACCCCGATCCCCTCCCTGGATGTCTGCTCCCAAGGCTACTTAACTTTAAGAATAGGCAGCTTTAGGGGCATGGGGCCAAGGTTAGGAGGTGGAAGGATTGAGCAAAAAGGAAAACACTCATGGACAACAGTGTGGTGATTTTGTGGGAGAGTGTATAAGTTGGATAAATGGTAATGGAAAAGCACAATAAATTTTAAAAAGGAAGAATAGGCAGCTAAGGTTGTCCTTGACTCACTCTTCTTCTTTCTTCAGTGGCCCGTCCTTATCTCTGCCTTGGCTCATTCACCTGCAGGAGCACAAAGGTGGGACAGAGACAACGTCGGCATTCCTTTAAAAACTGTTATAAAGAAAAAATGAAAACTCATCAATACCTAAAATGAATAGTCAAACACTGTTAAAAATTACTTAAAATATTAATGTTATGTTATACAGTATAAATTTTTATGAACTTGATATATAACTATTTAAAAGAATCACAAGCATTTAGTAAAGGATAAATTAGAAACTTGATCATATGATTCTTTGGTGAATAGGTATTCAAATAATTAATTTCAGGGAGTTGGAGTGGGATTTCTTCTTCTGGAAATTATGTATTGCCTTATTTTAGATCAACCCTCTTGCTAGGAACAAACACAAAATGGGAACAAATTATTTTTGCAAAAGTCTGCTTGAGGACATCAGTAAGCCACCAGGAATAGAAGCTCAAGAGAAGGAAAACAGAAAAATTTGCCTGGAATTTGATACTGCTATTCCTCTTGAAGCATCTGCTGTTATAAAACCTGCAGCTAAGGGTATGGAGGGACAAAAATTGAAATTCAGGGCCCACCAAGGAGGAAGAGTCCTGGAAAACAGTTAAAACTTTCAAGTAAGCTCTGAAAGCGTATACCTTAGAAGTAGAGGTGAAGTGGGTGAAGACCCGCTGCCATGCAGCTCAATTTTTGACTGAGTTAAAAACCTCTGCCCCTACTCTGTTTCTCAGAAGTAAAATTAAATTCTCTCTGAAGAAAGACAACACTATCAACAATGTCAAATTATCTTTAAAGTTCTTCATAAACAGCTGTTATGGTGAAATTGGATCCCCTAAAATTCATATGCTTAAAACCTAACTCATGGTACCTCAGAATGTGCCTGTATTTGGAGAAAGGGCCTTTACAAAGCTAATTAGGTTAAAACCAAACCATTAGGGTGAAACCTAATCCAATCTGACTGGTGTCTTCATCAGAAAATAAGATTAAGACAAAGGGAGACACCAGGAATGCACAGAGCAAAAAGGCTGCGTGAGGACACAGTGAGAAAGCAGCAATTCTAGTGCCAAGGGAAGAAGTCTCAGGAGAAAGCAAACCTGTTCCCACTTCAATCTCAGACTTCTAGCCTCCATGATTGTAAGAACATGAATTTATGTTGTTGAAGCTACCCACTTGGTGGTAGTTTGTTATGATAACACTAGAAACTAGGAGTTAATTTTTAATCAGAAAGAAAGTGACCACAAACTAAGGGGGGGGGACTAACACAGAAAACACCCATGGAGGTCCCAACATTGGAATTAGAAAACATATTTTGAAATAGTTGTTATTAATGTGTTCAGAAAGTAAAAATAATAAAAAAGAGAGAATAGTCATTCTAGAAATTTTTAAAAGACCAGAGTTAACATTAAGATGAGTTTAACAGCACATGGGACACAAGTTGAAAACTGGTACACTGGAAGATTAATTAGAAGAAAATACCCAGATTGATGCAAAGGGTGGTATATCGGCATGGAGTAAAGGTGTAACATGCATGTAATCAGAGCTCCAAAACAAGAAAAGAAGAACCAAATAGGACTAGTATTAAAAGAGACTATGTTTGAAAATTTTCCAAAACTGATGAAAGACATCAAGCCATAGATTTAAAAATATCTACAAATGAGATGAGAATGATCTCAAGGGCAGGAAAGTGATCAACTATGCCAAATGGTCTTAATAAGTCAAGATGAGTATTAGGAAATTACTATTGGATTTAGCAACACAGTGGTCACTGGTAACCTTGACCAGAGCAGATTGGGCGAACTCATGAGAGTAAAAATATGATTAGAGTGACTTCAGAAACAGAAAAGGACAATAGGTGTCAGAGACTACAAGTATAGACAACTATCTCAAGCAGTCTTATTCTAAGGAGAAATGGTAGAATGAGACAATGGTCAAAAAAGTGGGATCAAGAGAGGTACTTTCATATTTTGCTTTTCAAGGTGAGAGAGAGAAAAGAAACAGCCCATCTTTGTGCTACCTGTAATGACCCAGTAAAGACAGAAGGGAAAATTTCTCAAGTGATGTCTTAAGCAGGCAAAAAGAGATATAAACTCATCTGCAAGGGAAGAGATTAGCCTTAGATAAGAACATGGATATTTTACTCATAGTAACAGAGACGACACGGGGTCTATGTGTACAGATGTGCATACATAGGTGGAGAAAATGGAAGCTGGAGGATGTCCTCTGCAGAATGTGCCTACTGTCTTAGAAACAAAGTAAGGTCATTACCTAAGGGTCAGGAGGAAGGAGAACATGAAGAAAGGAGTCTGAAGAAAAAGAGAAGTAATGAAAAAATTGTCTAGGAGAGTGGAAGACAATAGGCTAGAGAATTAAGGAGTTATTGCTGAGCATCATTGAAGGCTCCAAATTCCAAATAAAGTCAGTCTGCTAAATATTGAGGTGATGATACAATACTAATCTAGATAAGTAAGAGGAAGGAAAGGAGGGAGAGAAGAAGAGAAGGAGAAAAAGAGGGAAGAATGCATGCTTATAAACTACTTCCATCTCTTTAGACTCAGGATCTGTCTGGGCTCTTTTCACAGACTTTGTTGTCTCATAAATCCATTTTTATTTCTTTTGCCTGAAGTATACTTTCTACTCTATTTTTCCTGGCAGAACTCTTCCATTCTTATGGCTTCCCTGAATCCACAGAAAATCATTGCATTTTTCCATCCATTATGGCACCATTGTCCCTTGTACATACTTCTATTATTGTATGTAGCACACTGTAATATTTTTAATGTTAATCTTCCTAATGAACTATGAGCTCCTTCAGGGCAAAGACTGACTTAAGCATCTCTATATTCTGTCTAGGTAGTGAATAATTGTTTATATATGGAACCAAATAGAAAATTTCCTACCTTTAATGAGAGTATCAGATATTCTTAAATCTATTTTCTAACAAGAAAAATTAAAACCTGCACCAAATTTTAACAAAATATTTTTACATGAATTGTGTAATTGTCTACAAGTGTGATATGAAAAGCAGCATTGCACATTTCCTTTCTCTTTATTCATCTCTTCCAACTTGTTGCAATGTCTAATAAAATCTACATTAGAAATCCTTTCTTGCCCTGGCTGGTGTGGCTCAATGGATTGAGCGCCAGCCTGTGAACCAAAGTGTCACTGGTTCAATTCCCAGTCAGGGCACATGCCTGGGCTTGCGGTCCAGGTCCCCAGTAGGGGGCAAATGAGAGGCAACCACACACTGATGTTTCCCTCTCTTCATCCTTCCCTTCCCCTCTGTCTAAAACATAAGTAAATAAAATCTCTTTCTTAAAAAAAATAAATCCATTCCTTTTTTTAATTGGATTGTTTGTCTTCTTGGTGTTGAGTCATATGAGTTTTTATATATTTTGGATATCAAACCTTTGTCCAAGGTATCATTGGCAAAATTGTTTTCCTATATGGTTGGATCCCTTTCCATTTTGATGATGGTGTTTTTGGCTGTGCAGAAGCCTTTTAATTTGATGTAGTCTCATTTGTTTATTTTTTCCTTTATCTCCCTTGCCCTAGGAGATAGACAAATACTAATGATCTAACAAATAGACAAATGATCTCATGTATAAAAGGAACCTAATGATCCAGACAAACAAATGAGCAAAATAGAACCAGAGGCATGGAAACAAGGAACAGACTGACAGTGACCAGAGGGGATCGGGGAGGGGGATGAGGATGGAAAGAAGAGAAAGGGGCTAGTCAAAGGAACATGTATGAGTGACCCATGGACATGGACAACAGGGTGGGGGTTGACTGAGGGAGCAGTGGTTAGGCTGGGCGGAGGAAAGCAAAGGGGGAAAAAACTGGGACAACTGTAACAGGACAACTGTAGTAAAACAATAATAAAATATTTATTTAAAAAAGAAATCCATTTTATCAAGTATTGTACATAAAATATAAATAAGGAGTATCCTAATTTCCATTAAGAAGAAAATTAAGTTATATGCAAGCAACTTTTTAAACATATATCTATTGGGTTGTCCCCCAGCCCTCTTTCTGTGCAACATCCTTCCTCAAATTCACCAGCCCCATTCACATGTAGTCATGGTTGTCCCTATGACTCCTATCTCTGGGCCACAGTTGACTAGTGTGACAGTAAGTACCTTTCTCAAGTTGGACCCCTAAGAATTCTGCCTCTAAAATTTAGAATTTGGAACAAAAGAAAAATTTAGTCTCTCTCTTGGTGGCTGAATTTGTTATAAGGAAACTCAGAAACTATATGAGCCATGTTCTTCCATGTAAACCAAAGAAGTAGAAGAAACCTGTCTAAATGAGAGAAAAATAATACAAACTCATCTAAAGAACCAAAAAGAGAACCAGAATAAGAGAACCAGAAAGAGCCTAATAGCACCTGGTTCTGGGTATAACTACTTCTCAGTCCTTGGGTGCTATTCTCTGCATGCTTTAATCTAGCTCAAACAGAATTCTGTTGCTTGCACCAGAAGAATCTTAAGAGAAATTTATTTGAAACTCTCCAACTAACTCTTACTGCCATTCTTTAACAAAGTAGTGTGAGCACCTATAAACAATACAACAAATTTCTAACATTCCTCTCCCCAGTGCGGTGCTGTCTATCCACAAGTTAAATTTTAATGAGAGAATTGTTCAGGGATTCCACAGTGGTTGATTTAAGTAGTTCTCTGTAGCTGAGACTATAAAGAGTAGACACAGCCACAGAACACTGGGCATCTCGAGAAGTGCTGAGATTATAAAGGAGGAATCCATTCGCTGGAATGGGATGGGAATAAAGTTGACATTTGCCTACTTTGCAATTACCAACATCAAACCAAGGATACTAATACTGAAATATACTCAAGAAAAACAATTAAATATAAAAGGAGGAGCAAGAGGAAGAAGTGGAGGAAGAAGAAAAAATAAGGAAGAGGAAGGGAAAGAAGAGAAGGAGGAGAAGGATGAGGAGGAGAATGATCAAGAGACCAATGAAATGAATTCCCAAGTTCTTTTCAAACTTCAAGAGGAAACAGGACCTGTGAATGGGGGGAGGCCAGTGCTTCAATATGATAGCTCCTTTTCAATATTTTTACCACAGATTTTTTTTCAAACAACATGCCTTTTAAATTACTGGGTTTTCAAACTCTAACAGCGCACTGAAAAAAATTTTTCTCTCCATTGGATTTCCCATAATTGCACACTAAGTAAAAGAAATAAGTGATCAATCATCAGACATCATCACAACAAAACACTTCTAAGGAATGGGCTAACTTCGGAACACTTTGGGTTTGGTGGTTATTTCCAGTTATTTTTCAAATGTCTGTGGTTTTACCAAACCCAAACCTTGTTTTGCATTTTACTAAATCCCAAGCAAGTTTTGCCAAGTACGTTTTTACATTTAATTTTTTAAGTCATGTGTATTTTGTGTGAAATTTAATTCATATGTTTCTGATTCGTTTACACACAGGTAATGAAAATTTTGTTCTGTAAGAACTATTTGATGACCATAAACACATATCATAAACTTTGAAAAATACTTCAATAATCTTTCAAAGCCTTTTCTCCCTAGAAATAGATAGTTTTCCCCCTTGAATTTAGTTAAAGCTTCTCTTTTTTCCCCAAACTCATATCCCAAAATAATTACAATATAAATGTGGCATTTTTTGTTTTAATTTCAAATGAAAAAATTCTATGTTTTTCCTAGTATCATTAGTATAGAAAACTGGGGAAATTTTCTTACTCTTTTATTTTCTATCCTTTCATTTTCTTTTTTCTACACATTATTTGTAAAAAAAAAAAATGCCTATTCAGTGGAAGAATTTAGTGCAAAGGATTTACTCACCTAGAAAAAGTGGCAATTTTGGTAAAGTGTTAGTACAGGCAAAGATAAACAATAATTAAATAAAGAAGTAACCATGCAGCACCATATTATCGCTGCGAACACTAAAACCAAAAAGGACAAACTTGATGAAAAGCCATTGCTAATGGTTAGTTATCTACAACAAGATATAATGAAGAGAGCTAATTAAAATATTCGATACATTTTTTACCACTTCATTTTCTCTTTCACCTGTCTCCCTCTAACACACACAGACACACACGCAGTTTTGAAATGAGACTTCAGAATGTAACATTTGACATCATGTAACAGCAGAAAATTATAACAGTAGGACATTGTAACCCATTCTACCATTCTTTTGACATTTTTTCTGTAAATGCTGACTGTAATATGTAGCTTGTAGATAAACAGCATGTTTGTCTAAGAATCCTAGGAACTAACTTCAAAAAATACAAACTCCAACCTTCAGGCACCCAGCTCCAGGAGTTTTGCTGACCTTTAACCAAGGAGTCAGGATGACATGAAGCCAGGATGACTAAACCAGGATGATACACACCAGACCATCACTTGCCTTATCAGAATTGACTGTGCTAGTCTGCACATAGAAAACATTTCAGCCCCCTTCTTTGATCTCTTTGTTCTGTTCTCCTCTCCTTATAAAAAGTTCTGCTTCCAATGAGCTGTGAAGATGGGCTTTGAGACATGAGTTCCCCTTGTCCCCCCAGGGGAGATGGGCTTTGAGTCATGAGTTCCCCTTGTCCCCCCAGGGGAGATGGGCTTTGAGTCATGAGTTCCCATTGTTCCCCCAGGGAGATGGGCTTTGAGTCATGAGTCCCCATCTTCCAGATGGCCAGAATCTGAATAAACCACTTTCCTTTACATCAGCACCTGCCTCTGAAGTATGGGGTTTTATAATGGCAGACAGCCAGACCTGCATTTGGTTACAGTTTTTGGTCACCCAGAGGTGATAATGTGGATTCTTGTAAGGCCTGGAAGGCCCAGGCTGGAGTCCCAGTTGCTTGTAGCAGGGATTGCAAGAATTTAGAAGCTGCTGAGTTTTCTTTACCAGAGGTACTCTCCCTCTCAAGGCATCAGCCACCCTTAAATGCTTTGCTGTTGAAAGGAAACAAGTTTCTAGGGAGATGACAGGCTCGTATTTGGTGATTTGATGGACTCCAAACTGGGTTAGTGCATGGCGCACACAACCGGGAGCCCTCATCCTGCCACATGTCTTCTTTGAACCATTTGGGATTACGTAGGAATTAATTGGTGTCACTTGCCAATAGGCACAGCTCAGCAACATGCAAAACATCTCCATTCCCCAGTGTGGGATTTCACTTGGTTTTGGTTTGGGTATTGTTTGTTTTCTTGTTACGTACTGCTATTTAATTGTCTGTTTGTTTTGTTTCTCTGTTCCTCTACAAAAGGAAGCCAGTTTCTGTGTGAGAGCTCTCATCCACTTCTCTCATCTGTCTGAAATGAAACTTTGGTTACAATTTTTACTTGCTTTTTTATCTTTCAGGGACTTGGTTTGATCTTTGCTGTTTCGAGTACACCAGGAATCCTGTCTCTGTCGTTTGGGCTTCGTGCCATTTGGACCTCATCAGGGTGATTTGCAGTATAGTTGCCGTGCAATAAGATCTAAGACTAGTGTCCCGGTTCCTCTTGTTACAGCTTGAGAGTACTTGTTTGAATTTCATCTTTGCTTTAGATTTTGTTTGTGTTTCTGTTTTGAAAGGAGACCTTGGTCTCCATCCCATCCGAGAGCCCATTAGGTCTCATTTTAGATTATTTAGAATTGTTTTACCAAAGCTGTGGTAAATGGGTAAGATCTCATGTGTAAGCTTTCATGTTGTTCCATCATAAGGGTTCTCCTCAAAAAGAATTAAAATCGATGGTTCAAAGAAGGGGAAAAGGTCTCACTCCCCTTTTAGACTGTAAAACTCAGAAAGAAGAAAAAGCTGAGAAAATGAATCTTTTGAACACTCTGAACCTCCTCCTGGAGGCCCTGGAGCTTCTGCAGTCCTAGTGTTACAGGGTGCGGCCAAGGGGGGGGGACCCCAAATGGACATTTAAAATGGGGTCCAGAACTCAAGGTGTTCAGAAAATACTAGGATGTCCTACCCTCCACCCCAGGTGTGGGTGGGGGAAAGGGACAAATGGAGCAGGCCCATTGAGAGCTGTTTTGCATAGCAACAGCTCTGCAGCTAACCTCTGGGGTGTGGTCATTTAACATATCTATAACTTTTGGCTACATAGATATGTTAAATAGCTATGGCCAGGCTCTGAGCCAAGGGGATGGAAGTAACTTTCCCACCAAGATGTAACTGGGGGGGGGGGGGCAGGTCCCTTGAGTTATAGCGCCTGTGTGAGAACTTGGAGATGATTGGCTCCATGACATGGGGCCACACCTGCCCAGACCCATGATGGTGACCAGAAAAGCTGGAAAGGACAGCAGATTGAGGGCAGGTGTGGCCGAGTGTGAGGAGAGAACCATGCGGCTTTTGGCAGAGTAGAGGGCTCCCACAGCCCTGTGAGAGAGAACCACGCGGATTTGGCTGAGTGGGGACTCCCGTGGTCCTGGGAGAGAGTGGACCACGTGGCTGGAGCAGTGGAGAGAGGACCACGCAGCTTTGCCAGAGTGGGGACCCCTGCAACAGTAGTAGGGGGAACCACCACCTGGCTTTAGCAGAGATTCCGGTGACACAGCTGATGGTGCCGAGAACCGAGAGAGGCCTACCAGCCGAGCACGAATTACTGGGAATATCTAGACATTGCCTGAGACTGGACTTCTATTTCCTTTCCTGAGATACGGTACCCCAGACTGGGAAAAGGGGGAAGGAAGGACTGTGTGTGTTTGTGGGTGTTTTAAGGGACTTTAAGATTTTGGCAAAGACATTAGGTCACTACTTTAAGTTTGTATAGCACTAAATAAACGTTTTCCTTTCCTTTACACGAATCTCTGGCATTGAGAGATATCTTTCCTTTAAGGCGGCAGACAAGACGGACCTGAGTTTCTTTCAGTAATAGTATTATCGTCCCGGGCCCCCCTTGTTTGTTCTGTAACACTAGGACCAAGATATGCTGAGCTTGATACCTCCCCTCCCTCGCCTCCAGTCTCCTAAAAGTTGTCCAGGTCACTGAATAATGACATGGCCCACTTTTCTGAGCACACTAAAGAAATTCAGCAATCACCAAGAATCCAAGTAGATGGTTTAAGTTAAATTGATGTCTTTTAAAGTTACTAAGGCTGGAAAAAAAGTATTTGAAGTCACGAAAGGCAAAGACCTACATCCGAGATCACTCTATCCAACAAAATTATCATTTAGAAGGGAAGTGCAGATAAAGTACTTCCCAGATAAGGTCAAGTTAAAGGAGTTCATCATCACCAAGTCATTATTACATGAAATGTTTAAGGGACTTTATCTAAGAAGTAGAAGATCAAAAACTGTGAACAGTAAAGTGAAAACAAACTCATAACTATCAACATCTGAACCTAAAAAAACGAAGACAAAAACTAAGCAAACAGCTAGAACAGGAACAGAACCAAAGGAATGGAGATCACATGGAGGGTTTTCAGTGGGGAGGGGGAGAGGAAGAATGTGTGGGGAAAGGTGCAGGGAATAAGAAGCATACATGGTAGGTACAAAATAGACAGAGGTAGGTTAAGACTAGTATTAGAAACAGAGAAGCCAAAGAACTTGTATAACCCATGGGCATGAGCTAAGGGGAGGGGGAATGCTGGAGGGCAGGGTGGGGTATATAGGGTGGAGTGGGGATAAAGGGGAGAAAAAATTGGGACAAGTGTAATAGCATAATAAATAAAATATACTTAAAAATAAAGTTACTAACAAAATATATTGGTTTTTGCCTGGGCTTACATAAAAGTTTACGTTATATCTATTATGCCTCTTAAAAAATGTAAATTAATTTGCCAGTTGGGAGAGGGACATGTGTTAAAAGTTATGAAATGTGTTCATAAATCTCCTATTCTGAAGAATGCTAATTACTTACTTTTAGTTGTTACTAAAAAGTGAAAATTTTAAATAAGTTGGGAACAAATACGGTTTTGGCAATAAAAGGTGTAAATTATGGCAACATATTTTGAAGAAGACAGAATTAAAAGTAGGCTGTTCTAACATCGGTTATTTCTGAATGAGTTAAAAAGAAGCAGATTGCAAGGGTCTGCGTCCATCTAAGAATGTCTGTGTAAGTTGAAGTTGTGAGAGGAAAGAGGCAAGAAGAGAAGGAACTGGGAAAGTGAAGAAAAGGTAAGAAAAAATAAAGAAAAGTGATACAAACACTACAGGAAGAAAGGTCATTGAGGAAAGGGTTACTCAAGAAAGGAAATGGAAATGGAAAAAAAAAAGAAATAAGAAAGAAAAAAGAAAGGTACATAAATGAATGGTAAAACAAAGTGCTAATTTTAATGACAAAAAAAATCCAAAAGTTCCCTTTGATTTTCCAAAATTAATTGTCATTTCCCAAAATAAGCCTCAGGTACAATTGACAGTAGGGAACAAAGTAATTGATTTGTTGGTCTGATATATTTTCATTTGTAATTTGGATTATTATCTTAAAATGTTGTTACAAAAAAAGTAAATTGCTTTGTCAATTGCATTATAACAGATGTATAACCATGCCATTGTAATTTTTTTGTTATTTAGAGACAGACATTGTTTTATTTTGATGCATTTAAAAAAATGTTACATCTTTAGAAAGATCCATGGAAAGGAGTCTGAGTTATTCTAAAATATGAATTTCTGAGAATAAATTTTCAGATAATACCTTGGAAAGAGATACAGATATGTGGGGCTCTGAGAAATGACTGGATTCTAGAAACACTGGCAAATAGGTTAAACAGGAATTGATTATGAAAATAAATGAACTGAAGATAATTATTGTTTTTATGATGTTCAATATTGTTAATTTTAAAAAATACTTGTTGGTTTTCATAGAGCGGTTTGGTGAATTGTAACAATATTGAAGCATTTATATTTTTCTCCCTATTTGATCCCTCCAGAGTTTGGAAACTCCTAGTAAGTGAGTACAAGTTGGTCTTAATTTGGTTCTTTATTAAAAATGAGGGTAATTTTAGGGCAAAAAATCTGTTTCAATAAAATCTATTATACACAATTGTGGAAATTAGACTCCAGTTCAGTTAATTGTCTTTAAAGTTTTATTTTTCACTTATGAACTAGACTGGATCCTGAATTTTTCTGGTGTTCTGAAATATTTTGGCTAAACCCATGTAACATCCATGGAAATGGAAGAAAAATTGACAGTGAGGATTTGTAACAGTGGAAAATTGTAACAGTGGGAAATTTTAACCCACCTACCATTCTTTTGACACTGTTTCTGTAAGTGCTGGCTCTGACTAATATGTAGCTTGTAGATAAACGGCATGTTTGTCTAAGAACCTAGGATCTAACTTCAAAAGATACAGATTCCAATCTTCAGGTATCTCAGCTCCAGGAAATTTTCTGACCTTTGACCTTGAAGTCAGGATGAGAAAAAGTCAGGATGATGTGAATCCAGGATGATGCCCACAGGACCATCATTTGTACTATCAGAGTAGACTGTGCTCATCTGCATGAAGACAACTTATCAAGCCCCTTCCTTGATCTCTTTGTTCCATTCCCTTCTCATTCTTTATAAAAACCTCTGTCTCCACTGAGATATGAAGATGCACTCTGAGACCAGAGTCCCCCATGTTCCCAGGAGATGGGCTTTGAGACCAGAGTCCCCCATGTCCCCAGGAGATGGGCTTTGAGACCAGAGTCCCCCATGTCCCCAGGAGATGGGCTTTGAGACCAGAGTCCCCCATTTCCCTAGGAGATGGGCTTTGTGCCACGAGTCCCCCATCTTCCAGATGGCCAGCACCTGAATAAAACACTTTCCTTTACATCAGCACCTGCCACTAGAGTATTGGCTTTCATAGCATTAGGCTGCTGGACCTGTGTTCAGCTACAATCATAATATGATCCTTTCTATCATCTTTTCTGAAAAACCTGGAAGAATCACGCAAGTTCTCCTCAACGGGCTCTTTGTCTCTTTGTAATACAAATATCAACAACAATAAAAATGTTTATGATTTGTTTGAAGATTTAATTCTATATAAATATTTACATTACTATATTAATAGTTTACCCTTTAATATTGTTTCTCTGATGAGAATTCTTTCTATTCCTACATTGCCAGAGTTTGACTTCTTAACCTTCTATCTTTTTGCATAAGTATTCCATTCCTTTTTTTTTTTACTACAGGGTCTGGCAGAAGTAACACCTGCTTGAGTGTGGTTGGCAAGATAATTAATCATTTATAGTTTTAATTTTAACATTTCATCTAAAATGTCATATGGTATGCTTGAGTGTGATATTGCTACAGAATTACATGCTTATGATTTTATAATAGAAGATTTTGTAATAAAAAGGGGCACTATTTGGGCCTGACCTGTAATGTTTAGTGGGCACTAATTAGGCATTCAACTAGGTTCTAAGGATACAGATGTGACCAAAATTGACAAAATCTCTCTTTTGGGAGCCTATGTCCTAAAATGTTATTTTCATAAAATTAACTAGATAGAAGGGAAAAGTAATAGTTAAATCACTTAAAAATAAATGTTATATTGGATATAACATTTAAGTGGATTAACTATGACCTAATCATCACATTTGTAATCAAAAGTATTTCACTCTTAAGTTCTTTACAATTTCACCTGATAGTTTTGTACGTGTACTTTCTAACGTTTGCATCATATCATGATGCAAATATATCATGAATAAACATATCATGAATAAATTAGGACTAAAAACCACAGCCCTGATATCTCTATGAATATTAAATTTCTGCCTGCATTACACACCATTCTATAAGATCAAGAAACTATTTAAAGGATTCTACCTATGAAGACTTAGGGAAAATAAATTATCATCCCAAGAACACAAAATTCTCAAATAAGTGTCATATTTATTTCACCATACAAATTTTGAAATATCAAATTTCCTCAAACTTAACCTCCATATTTGGGTTTAGAAATACCTCACCATTAGAAACACAGCTTGCCCACAGCATTCAGCTTATAAGAAGGATATTAAGAAACATTGTACTTCAAAAGTAGAAGAGGCTTAAAAATGCACACCTCCCAGTAATTACAAATTATTAATCAAAATAGATTTTATCTGAAATTTTTTTTGCTTGGAATTTCTGGCCTGAGATCCCTCCTATCACATGATGAAGACAATTATCTGTTTTGCAGCAGTTCGGTGCAGAGCAGGAGTGAGGGTCGTGGGGTCAGTCCAGATGAGAACACCATCCTGACCAATTTCTAGCTGTGTGCCATTGGCCAGGTCACTTTAACCTTGTTGAGATTTACAGGGTTTTGTGAGAATCAAATGTACCAGATACTACCTATTTCATATCATTTAAATCCTCACAACCAGCCTGTAATATTCTGTAAGTAACACCTATAATAATTTAATAGGTATTTCAGAGTTGAAAAAATTATTTAAATAAAATGTCTACCATAGTAGTTGGCATCAAATATACACTCACAGGTTAGGTCCCTTCCCCAATTGCGTGTGAGTGCCTATAGTTCCTTGTCTGCATAAGGAAAATAAATGTATAGACAGCTGTACAGTTACTTAATACTTGTCTTGGGTTTAGAAAACACTGTTCATCCTTTTCACAATCAGTTTGCATCACAAGAAGATGGTTGTAAAGTCCCTAATCTCCTGCTTCAAACTAGCTTTTCCTACCCTTTCACAAGTCAAAAACAAGTGTCTTTATTATGAAAACTGAAGACGCATGCACTTGATCACCTCACATTCCAGTAGATTCCTTTCTTTTCTTTTATGTCTCTTCAGCGGGAAAAAGGGCCATCTTTTGTAAAGAAAGTTGGATGGGCTTGTCTTCCCCCACATTCCCCTTTTTTCCTCCCCTTTCAGTAATTTTTATTGTTCACTTTGTTGAAAGATTTAAGGAAGATGGGTGGCTGTCTACATTTTTTTTGAATGTGGAAAAGAAATGCATATAACCAGTTGGTCAGGTAGGACTGCAGAAAAATACCCAGAGAGGAAAACAAAAAATCTTCCTCAGGCCAGCTTTTCTGAAAGGAGCTGGAAGGACACTAATGAAAATTCCCTGTGTTATTTAATTGTTGTTCTTCTTATTGCTTTCTTTCATTCAACACTGAATTCTTAGTCATTGGCTCACAACATAAATGAGTGTGTCCACTGAGAGTCCCTGAAGATTCAGAATATTAGGACAAAAAGCCAGGCAACAGCTCTGTCCACCTGTCTCGCTGCTGCTCTAAAGGTCAGGTCCCGTGTACTGTTTTCATTGTGAGCTGCCTGATGCTTGGGAACCACCTAATGTTTTCCTTTTATGGAGATTTTTCCTCCCATAATTGCAATACTCATATATTAGGTTCGATAGTTTCTCTGGTTATACTATCTTACTTGTATAAGTTCAAACTCTTTTAGTTAGGCAACTTATTTGTATGTTTAGAAAACTCTTCTTTCTGGTAAATAGTTACCTTAATATTTATAAAATATTTTTAATTCTTAAGACCCAAATGAACTTCTAATTCATTAACATGAGTCATCTACTTTTATACTTACTTAACACTTAAGATTTCAAAATTGTTAATAATAATTTAAATTTAATTGTTGACAGTGAACAAGCTTTTAGCATATGTTTTCAAGTTTTAACCTTTGTTAAGTCATGCAAAAGTTACTGAAATGCCGATATGCATGTATCGAAACTGAAGAAACACTGAAGTTCTATCTGTGCACAGCATTATTTTAGGTTCTAAAAGGTAATATATTTGACTTCCAGTCAAGATGAACGTGTAAGTAAACATGGCTCACCTCCTCACACAACCACAGCAAAAATTACAATTAAATACAAAAGAATTATCACCCAGAATCATCAGAAAATCAAGCTGTGTAGAGTCTGACAACCAAGGAATTAAAGAAGTCACCTTCATTCACCTGGGTAGGAGGGGCAGAGATGACATGCACAGAGACAGGCAGAGATGCAGAGATGTGGAATGGGCAGTCCCACCCCCAGGTGTATGGATAAAAACCAGGAGGGATATCTCAGGAGCAAAGGATCCCAGCCCCACAGCAGACCACCCAGCCCAGAGTTCCAATGCCAGGAAGACAAGTCCCTATAACTTCTGGCTGTAAAGACCAGTGGAGGTTGAGGCAGTGGGAGAAACTGCCAGATTCTCAGGAATCTCCTCTTAAAGGCCCCACAGTGGACTTAGGATTTACATAGACTCACTCCCTCTGGGTTCTAGCACTGTAGCAGGAGCTGGAAGGGCACCAGTGGCATACAAGAAGAATCAGTAGAGTCTGGAATCAAGGTGAGTACCAGGAGACAGGCTCCTCCCAGATGAAACTCCAGAGGCCGAGCAGTGGCCTGGTCCCCTTTCTGAGCCCTCACCCACACAGAGCCACAGAGAGACAATACCATATTGGAGATTCCCTCAACCTGGTTCACACAGGCTGCCTCACCCTGGTGATTACCTAAAGTTCTGCCCCCTGCAACTTACTGGTGCGCATTTCCACAATTGGCCACACTACTAAGCCAAAGAGTCAGAGCATCTCTACCTAGTGCATAGAAACAAAAACAGGGAGGCTGCCAAAACAAGGAGACAAAGAAGTATGGCCCAAGTGAAAGAACAAATCAAAACTCCAGGAAAAGAACTAAACAAAATGAAGGTAATCAATCTATCAGATGCAGAGTTCAAAACAATGGTTATTAGAATGCTTGAGGAACTCATTGGGTACTTCAACAGCATAAAAAAGACCCAGGCAGAAATGAAGTTTACACTAAATGAAAAAAAGAAAAATTTACAAGGAAACAATAGTGAGTAGATGAAGCTGAGAATCAAAGCAATGATTTGGAACATAAGGAAGAAAAAAACATTCAATCAGATCAGCAAGAAAAAAAAAGAATATAAAAATAAAGAAAAACAAGGATAGGCTAAGGAGCCTCTTGGACAACTTCAAATGTACCAACAGTCAAATCATATGGGTGCAGGAAAAACAGAAACAGCAAGAAATTGAAAATTCATTTGAAAAAATAATGAAAGAAAACTTTTCTAATTTGATGAAGGAAATAGACATACAAATCCAGGAAGCCCAGAGAGTCCCAAACAAGATGGACCCAAAGAGAACTACACCAAGATACATCATAATGAAAATGCCAAAGGTTGAAGATAAAGAGAGAATCTTAAAGCAGCAAGAGAAAAGCAGAGAGTTACTTACAAAAGAGTTCCCATAAGACTGTCAGCTGATTTCTCAGAAGTAACATTTGCAGGCTAGAAGGGACTGGAAAGAAGTATTCAAAGTGATAAAAAGCAAGGACCTACAACCTAGATTACTCTATCCAGCAAAGCTATCATTTAGAATAGAGGGCAGATAAAGTGCTTCCCAGACAACATAAAGCTAAAGGACTTCATCATCACCAAGCCATTATTATATGAAATGTTAAAGAGACTTATTTAAGAAAAGGAAGAAGATCAAAACTATGAACATTAAAATGTCAATAAATGCACAACTATCAACAATTAAATCTAAAAATCAAACTAAGCAAATAGGCAGAACAGGAACAGAATCCTAGACATGGAGATCATCTGAAGGGAAATCAGGTGGGAGGGGGAATGGAGATAATGGGGAAAATTGTACAGGGATTTAGAAGTACAAACTGGTAGGTACAGAATAGATAGGGGGGTGTTACAAACAGTATAAGAAGTGGAGTAGCCAAAGAACTTATATGCACGACCCCATTTCATGAACTAAGGGGAGGTGGATTGCTGGAGGGAATGGGGGATACTGGGTGGAGGAGGGTGCAGAGGGAACAGTTGGGACAACTATAATAGAATAATCAATAAAATATATTAAAATAATAATAAATTATAATATGTTTGAGATTTAAACCATAGTAACTACAGCAATGACCATGATTTATTAACACCAGCAATAATAGTCTCTATAATCACTTAAGAATATAATTGCATATAATGTAATAATTAATTATCTTCTGTGTTAATACTTTTAAACCTTTTAATATTCCAAAATTCTTTCTATCCCTGCAATATTTTAACTCATTAATATTCTATCCTTGTGCCTAGGATACAATGACTTAAACTAAATAGCGAAGTATAAACATATGGTGGCCCTATCTCTCACTTCCACAGACTATATTGTAATTACCTAATAAGTACCTGTTTTCAACATGTGGTCATACTATTTTCTTCAAGCAGCTGAGTAACTTGTTTTTAGGTTTAACACTAAATGGTCCACAAATTTACTACCAATATGAGGTTAAGTCATAATATTTAAATCATCTTCATAGCAGGATCTAGCCCTCTGGCAAAAGCAATAATCATATTAAAACTTTATAATTTAGAGAAAGCTTAAAATAGCTCTCCAAAGAAATAGCCTTAGCTTGTTTATGAGGAATTTTTACTTTCTCTCTAATTTGCAAACAGATTAATTGTTCCATTCTCCACATCACTTTGTATAGACGAGGACCAATTCCTCCATCTGTACAATATGTGCAGTGCTATTTTTGGCTCACCTACCCAGGCTAGAGTGAAAATTTATGAGTTGGTGTTAAAAGCAATGAATGGCTCACATAAAAAGATAATGTAAATACCAAGTAATATTGCATTATCAGAATGATGACTGCTTGAGTGAACACAGCAAATGGAAAGAGAACTTAAGAACTTGCCACTAGATTTTACTTCCTCCCCCAAGAGCCAAATTCAGGCTGGCCCTCCTCTACTATGCTCCTTGGTTCCAAACATTTTATAAGACCCTACAAAGTTTCATAATTTTATGAGCTAGGCTGTCTGGTGGAATTTATTTTATAACTCTGGGTCAGATTCATATTTTCATTTACAAAGTCTTCATTCTTAATGATTGGGGAAAAGAGAGCTTTAAATTTCTTTTTGCATAAATCATGTTTTGTTTGCTATTGTTTATATGAGGGAAACTATAAAGTCAAAACTATATTCTATTTATTACAGGAGGATTAAAGCATACCAACTGAATAATTGGAAAAACAGGTGCCAGCACCAGACTATAGAAAGATCCAAAGTGTGTCTTCCCCATTGTGGTGCTGGTGTCCAAACAATTTGCAGGGAGGCTGTAATATTATGTGATACTCAAGTCACTAGAATAGTTTTATACTGCTCTGTTTTGATGCAGATATAGAGAGAACACTGACAAAATGAGAGGTTTTCAATACCACTGGAACCATCAACCAACTTAAAAAGTAAATATTTGTTGAAATTCTCATGGTCACATTGACTCTTGCCCAAAAGAAGTTAAAAGACAGGGACCTTTGGAATCAAAACAAGGCAATAATACAAATATATTTATTAGTTCTTTCTTTCTTTCAAATATTTTACTTATTTATTTTTAGACAGAATGGAAGGAAAGGAGAAAGAGAGGAAGAGAAACATCGATGTGTGATTGCTTCTTGCATGCCCCCTTCTGGGGACCTGGCCCACAACCCAGGCTGGTGCCCTGCCTGGAAATCAAACCAGCAATCCTTTGGTTCACAGGCTGCTGCTCAATCCACTAAGCCATACAAGCCAGGGCTAGTTCTTTCTTTCTTCAGCTTTCATGTTAGGTATGAATATTTTCCACATACAGATTGACTGATTACTCTAAACACAAAATTCATAAATCTATACTGAGAAGTTGATAGGCAGATAGATGATAGATAGTAAGTTTGATAAGAAATGGGATATCTAGCTAGTCTCAATGTGCGTTTTTACAAAACATTTATTAATTACACAGATAAGCTAGAAGACACCACCAGAATCAAATGATCCAATTGAACATCACCAATAACGGGACAAGTAGAAATCATGATGAGATACAATAAGAACACTGAATTGCTTCCATGATATTCCATTAACTGACTCTAATCAACAGAAAGCAAGAAAAGCATACATTGAGAACACACCACAGAATGACTGCTCTAAAATCTTCAAGGTCATGGAAGTCAAAAAAAGTGAGGAGACACTGAGGTAGACGGGAGACTCACACATGACAACTGAAGATAATGTGAGATTCTGACTTGGATCCTTTTGCTACAAAGGGCATATCCAAGATAACTCATGAAACTTGCACAGTGTTTGAGGTTAAAATGGCAATAAAATATCAGTGTTAATTTCCTAATTGTATGGTTTTATTATGGTTCATTAGGAGAACCATTGACAGGGGTAGAAAATGCACTAAAGTATCCAAGGGTGATAGTAACTTGCTCTCAGTGCAGGGGAAAACAGTTTAGGACTCTTCTTTCAATTTTTCAGTAAAGTTGAGATTGCTTCCATGTAAAATATCTTTTGATAAATAACACACTGACACAAATACACTGAAGTACAAGAACTTTTATTACAACATGTAGAGCTAATAACAGAATCATCCGAGCAAGTCCATAGTTGCTGCAAGCTACCTGGCGAGTTTTATGCAAAGGCGAGTTAAGACAAAATACGCTTTGGTTGTTCACAGCATGGCCATTTCATTTCTGATGGTTTCACCACCTCCACCAATGCTGATCCTGCCACTGCTTTTCAAGTGGAGCATTTGCACTGGAGCAAAAAAGTGACTGTCTCTGATAAGAGTTTGAATCTCAGGATCCACTGGGGCAGCCCACATCTATGTTGACCTATTGACACAGGAAACCTTTTATGCTGTCAAGATTTCATATTGAAGCTAATTGTTTAAAATCAAAATTGAAGTCCCATAGGTCTGTTTCAGTACCAGACAGATAGCTTGTGACTCGTGTGATTGTAAGAATGTGTCATTACAGAGGCAGCAGGTACCCCAAACAAAATGGCTAGCAGGTTAAGGGCCAGCAGCAGTAAATACAGAGCCTTTGGAGGTATGTAATGGACAGCACTGGTGACATTATTTATAGAGCACAAAATCCCAGAATGGGAAAAACAAACCAAACCAAAAAGAAAACTTTGATCATAATGTCTCTGGTGATTAAACACTTGAGAATTTTCATATATAAAAGTATTTATTCTAAATTACTACATGATCTAATTGAAAATGTATTCCTCAAACATCATCTAGGTTTAGGCCACTGCAAATATGAATGAAGAGCTGATAGCCACACAGATGTGTTCATATTTTCCAGCCAACGCAGAAAGCTCTGCTGTCCAGCACAGGCTCTCCGCTCCGGCAAGACTTGGTAACACGCCACGTGCAAAGGCCGTCTCAGTCATTTTCAAATTAATTTTTTCTTGTTGTGGTCTGCCCCCATCACATTCCCCAAGCCGGGGGATATATTCATTTTATTTTAGTTCATTTGGTCTGCATTTTCCTTTCCTTAGCAACATATTAAAATATAATTACTTCTTATGTCACGAAACATTTTTCAGAACCTGGCTGCATAGAATTCCCTTGAATAGATGCACCTATTTTTCTTTAACTATTTCCTTATTAGTTGACAAACAGTAGGCTGTTTTTATCTGAATCTCTGATTATTTTCTTTGGATAATTCCCTAAAAGTTCAATCACTGAGCCAAAATATGTACATACATTATTGCTTTCAATGGTGTTAACAAATGGCTTTCTAGAAATGTCTTAACAATTTGTTCTCTTTTCCACAACTCTGTTCCTCTCCCCCTTGCCAGCACTGAATGTTGTCAATTTCAGTGAAATGAATTAAATTACTAAAAAAATTAAATAGTTGAACCTAATTAGGTGGACCACTCCTTGAAAAAATTACGTATTGATTAGAGAGTCAACATCTTTTGCGCACCAGGCAGTTTTTGTTTGTCTGTTCTTCATTTGTTTTTCAGAGAACACTATTGCCTTAAAAGGCTGGTTATCTGCTTATCTCAAAAAAGTATAACCTTCTGGATACTGCTATCATTCATAGAGATGGCTGGCTAAAGTTATTGTATACAAAGCAAAAAAAATACTTTCTTGGACTTCTTTCTGAGTTCCACACCAGTCACTTCAAGTATTGCAACTCATCTCTTTCTGCCAAAATCAGTTCATTCACCAAATGTTTTTAATTAGCTATGGTTGAGATGGTGTTCGCATTTGGCCCCCCTCCTTTTTTTAGAAACATAAATTTCCAAAACAATGATCTATTAGGCTGGAAGTTTCATGCTTTTTAATAAGCCTGAGGGTAAAAAAAATTTTTTAGTTTGTTTTGGAAAGTTTGTAAAACCATTTAGTTTTTTTCTGAAGATTGGGTAGCCAAATAAATATAGGTGCCACTTTTGACAGCATAGTTACTAAAATAGTGTACATTTTTCTGGTTATTCTATTTGGTTTTGGCTTTCTGAAGTACTACTAGAAAAAACACATAAGATTCTTGACTCCACTCACATTATTATAAAAAATAAAGGAGTAAAGACACAAGATAAAACAATTGGGTTTAGTTAACTAAATATATTTAGAGAAAATTTTACTTAAATGTATGTGAGCAGACATCTAACTTATTTGGATTTTTCAAAATTAATCTTTTTCATATAGCCGAGTAAAAATTTCCTTTTACTATCTATTATTATTTTTTATTTGAAATATAGTATAGAAGTTAATGTAGAATAAAGAAAGACATTGTAAATGCAGTTAGGGAGGGAAATTGCTCTGTTACTATTATTATGTAGTTCCTTTAATTTTAATATTTGTTTTAGTATAATGAAAATCTCAACCTAATATTATCTAAAAAGTCATTTTTGCATTTAAATTTCTTTGTTCCTACACAAGATCCATTTGAAAAAAAGGCATATAGAATTGGAATTTTTCACTAATTTACCTAGAAAAATGTTGCCTTGTGAATGGTTTTCAGCTGCTATTACAAATCCCAAACTAAGTCTATAAAGTAGTTTGGTCTAGTGACACCAGGGGAAATAACCAAACCGTCGTATTTCTTCAGAACTCTTAGCCTGAACAATAATATTGAATCAGAAAACAAACATTACAGTTTACGAGGCTGCTCAGTATTAAGCTTGACTCTGTAATAACTGAAAAAAAATCCATTTCAGTTTCAAACTGGACCTTTTTTTATTCTTGAACACATCTATTCCATTTTAACTTAGAGTCCCCTCAGCTGATTTTTTAGAAGGTATATGGATATTTCTTTTGCCAGGGAAAATAACCTTGGATACTTTAGGGAGAACAAGTTATTGCTAGCTGGGCTCAGTATTTTGGTTGGTGAGCCCATGTGTGCACACTTTGGGAACCAGACCCTGCAGGAGCCGGGCCCACCGAGCTCATGCTGAGCTCGGGATGCCACAGCAAGCAGAACTGTGGGATGCGGAGTCAAAGAGACCTAAGTTTCAAACTTGTTCCTGCCATTTGCTGGCTGAGTGACTTTGCACATGTCATTTGACTTTCAGACCTCCGTTTTTCCAACTGTAAAATGAGAAGAAGGCAATATTTACTTGACAGAGTTGTTGTGAGGACTGAGAGATGTACTGCTCATGGGTACAGACAACAATGTTGTGATTCTGGAGGGGAGAGGGGTGGGTGAAGGTGGGAGAGGGTATAGAGGAGATAAATGGTAATGGGAAAATATAACAAAAATGTAAAAAAAATAATATCATATATAATGTACTGAAATATATTGACAGTGTTTATTATTCTTTTGTTTTACTCTGTCTATAGTCCAGAAAACATTCACAGAACAAAGAAACTGGATTATGTACAAAATTTAAGCTCACTGGAATGTTTCAAATTTTATCATTTCTCTTCTTTGGCTATTCATGATATAAAGCTTTTCAAATTATATCACTTTATGTACTTATTTGTAAGAATTAAATATGAAAAAAGAATTAAATGTGAGATATTCTTATGTATGAATTTCTGCCATTTAAAAAATATTTTCAAAATTTTAAAAGTGAGACTTTTAAAGATGGAGGCTTAGGTAGACAAACTTTACCTCCCTGAGTGACCATAGAGAGAATTACAACTAAACCTCAAAACAAATAACCCCAGAACTATCAGAAAAGCAAACTCTATGGAAGTCTGACAACCAAGGATTTAAAGAAGACAAATACATCCAGGTGAATAGGAGGGGCAGAGAGGCAGAGATGGGCAGAAAGGTGATTAGATGCTCTCTGGCATGGGATGGTGGCAGTGGAGGAAGGGGTGGTCAACATTCATGTGTGGTGGATAAAAATCAGGAGGTATACCTTGGGAGCAAGTGATACCAGCCCCAGGCCAGACTGATAAATTCCCATAACTTCTGGCTATTAAAAGCAGTGGGGGTTGGAGCTGTGGAAGACACTGCTAGATTTCCAGGGACTCTACTTAAAGGGGCCACAGGTTCTTAGAACATACACAAACCCACCCATTCTGGGATTCACCACCAGGGCAACAGCTGGAAGAGCTCCAGTCATATACAGAGAGAGGGCAAAGTGACTGGAAATGGGGCAAGTGCTGGGGAAACCTCCATAAGCCAGTCAGAAGCTCTGTCCCCTCTCTGAGCCATCCCTCCACACAGAGCCACAAAGAGAGAAGTGGGTTGCCCCACCCTGGTACTTAGCTAAGGTTCCACCCCACACAATTTACAGATGCCTTTTCTACAATAGGATATACTACTAAGACAGGGACTCAAAGAAGCTCTACTTAATATATAGAAACAAACACAGGGAGGCTGCCAAAACAAGGAGACAAAGAAATATGGCCCAAATGAAAGAATAAAACAAAACCCCAGAAAAAGAACTAAACAAAACAAACCTATCAGATACAGAGTTCACAACACTGGTGATCAGGATACTTGACAGATTCACTGAGTACAGCAACAACATAAAGGAAAAAATGAAGGTTACACTAAGTGAAATAAAGAAAAATCTACAGGGAACCAACAGTGAAGGTGAGGAAGCCAGCATTCAAATCAACAATTTGGAACACAAGGAAGGAATAAGCATTCAACCAGAACAGCAAGAAGAAATAAGAATTTAAAAAAAAAAAAGGATCGTATAAGAAGCCTCTGGGACATCTCCAAATGTACCAACATCCAAATCATAGGGATGTCAGAAGAAGAGGAAGAGAAAAAAATTAAAAACGTATCTGAAAAAAACAATGAAAGAAAACTTTTCTAATTTGGTGAAGGAAATAGACATACAAGTCCAGGAAGCACAGAGAGTTGGACCCAAAGAGGATCATACCAAGACACATAATTAAAATGCCAAAGGTTGAAGATAAAGAGAGAGTCTTAAAAGTAGCAAGAGAAAAGCAGAGATTACCTACAAAACAGTTCCCGAAACACAATCAGCTGATTTCTCAAAAGGAATTCTGCAGGCTAGAAAGGACTGGAAAGAAGTATTCAAAGTGATAAAAAGCAAGGACCTACAACCTAGATTACTCTATCCAGCAAAGCTATCATTTAGAATAGAGGGCAGATAAAGTGCTTCCCAGACAACATAAAGCTAAAGGACTTCATCATCACCAAGCCATTATTACATGAAATGTTAAAGGGACTTATTTAAGAAACAGAAGATCAAAACTATGAATGTTAAAATGGCAATAAATTCACAACTATCAAAAAATGAATCTGAAAACCAAACTAAGTGAACCAGAACAAGAACAAAATCATACATATGGAGACCACTTGGAGGGTTATTAGCCAGGAGGGTTATTAGCCGGAAAAGGAAGATAGAGAATGGGTGAAAAGGCACAGGGAATAAGGAGCATAAATGGTAGGTACAAAATAGATAGGGGGAGGTTAAGAATAGTGTAGGAAATGTATAGAAGTCAAAGAACTAATATGTATGACCCATGGACATGAACTAAGAGGCAGGGATTGCTGGAGGAAAGGAGGTTACCAGGCAGAGGGGGAAAAGGGAGAAAAACTGTAATAGACAGTTTTTCTGTAAGGGACAACTGTAATAGAATAATCAATTAAATATATTTTAAAGGTAAATAAATAATACAGATCAGAAGAAAAAATGTTTTATGACAAAATTCCAAGTTTAGAAAGACTCAGGATAGCTTTAAAATGAACTATTTAAAAAGTTTTTGAAAACTTTAAAATTATCAATGGGAAAAAAAGTATCTTAAGAAGGTTCAAATACATATACTTTTTTGTATTAAAAACTAATTTCTCTATTTAACAAAATATCATTAAATAAGCATTATCTAGTATCCACTATGTTAAGCACCTACTGAGTAGGTATTAAGTACCTACTTCAAGCAACTGTGTTTTGTAAAGAACATATGGAAGCAGCTTTCACTTACTCACAGTCCTCACTGGTACAGTTCAAAGTCTTAGCAGACTTGACAGGTAGGCCCTCAGACATTTTTTTTAAACACATGCCTGCTTAAAAAATGAATAAATAGAACATTCAGATTCTTTTTACAACTTTTTTTCTTTCCTGGAGCTTTTCCCACATGACTAAAACCCTGATTTCTAAGGTCTGTGAAAGGAGTTGATTTAGCCTAGCTTATTTTTATAAAACTCCAATGTCTGTGTCTGCAGAATGACAAAGTAAACTATTTTCAAATTTTCAATTTCAGCTAAGCTCATTACTTAAAATCACATAAACTACCCCCACAGGGCAGTTTTGAAAATTAAATTACATATGTTTATATACCTCCTAGTACAGTGTAAGAACACAATGAATGATAGCTACTAGTATTATTATTCTTAGCCATGGCAATAAGGAGGAAGATTCATACCCACATTTCAGACTGCATAGCATTAATCTTTCATTTTGTGAGGCTACTATGATCCACAGTGCAGATATAACCCATAGAATAACAACTTCCATATTAAAAGTTTAAGTATTTTCAAATTATTGGGAGGCCTTCGCTGGTCTAAATTTTGATGCATTGATTTCTCATAATAATTCTTATATATTCATTGCATCATTTTACAAAGGAAGAAACTGAGGTCCCCAGAATGAAATATTCTTGCCAAGTTGATCTGGTTAGCAAGTGGCAAAACCAGGATTCAAACCTAGACTTGTCTGACTCCAGAGTCTTTCCATTTGTCACGCTGCCTCTAACGGAAAATTTTTGTTAATAAAATTGAATTTATAAAATTGTTTTCCAAACTGTTTTTTCTTCTTGAGTCCAGAATTCCTAACTCCAAAGAGATCTCTGGGATTTGCTAACCACTATTTCAACAAAACTACACACAAAGAAAAATTTCCTACAGTTTAGTTTTGTTACACGGAATAATTTTCCAATATCAAAAAAACTGAAGGTGATTTTAGAGTGACAAAAGCATCACCTGGACACTTTATGGTTTGGACCGGTAATATACAGTTCTTTTTCCTCTTCCATCTGGTCTTTTATATTACAGAAACCAAAAGACAAGATGCAGGAATCTGGGGTAGAGTTTTCCTCACTGAAGTGAATACATCCACACTACCTTGTGATACCTGCTGTCTTCTCTCAGGGTTGAAAAGACTATGACAAATTTAAAAACCAGACCAAGCCCTGACCGAAATTATTGGGTGATGAACTTGGAGAGTATGAAATGGTTTTTACTCTAAAATGGGAATACAGTCATGGTCCAAATTGCCACCAGCTTTACTGATACATGTCAGCTTCCAGATTGGATAGGGGACTCAGGACTTGGAAAATTTTAGCTTAAGAAAAAAGTTTTGTCTAGCAAGTAATGTGTATGTTGAAGCTTTCATTTCAGAAACTATAGATAAGGCCCATCCGGGCTTCTGGGAAAACAGCTGGCCCCCTGGGGCACTGATAGAAGATTCCCTCCTGGGGACATCCAGGCCTTTTGTGTTCCAGGGAGAGCAAATGACTATCCTCCCCTGGGGCAGCCAGAACACTGGTGTCTTTTCCGGTTACAGACTGACAAGGTAATTCTACAGGGGAAAATTTTATGGATCAAAAGTTGGTTCCCATTAAAAAGTCCAAGAGAAATTGTAACCGGAAAAGACACCGGCGTTGGCGTTCGGGCTGCCTGTCACTACCAAATCCAATAAGCAATGACAGCGATTGAATCTTTTATGGGAACTTTATTCAGATGGCTGGCGATCTGAGAAGATGGCGGGTTCATACCCTAACAAACCATCTTGTCTTTTCTTTCCTGGCCAGATCTTTTATAAAGGGGTGGGGGAGGACAAACAAGGTGTGCTGAGGGCTTTGAAATTCAGGGAAGATTAGGTGAGCAAAGCGGCAGCATTCCTGTTCTGGGCAGTTAGCTGTTCCCAAGGTCGGGGGTAATCACACAAAAGGACTGGATGCCTCCAACATGTCCCCAGGCAGTAATTTCTAGCCAGTGCCCCAGGAGGTTGACTGCTTTTCCTGGGAGCCAGGATGGGCCTTATCTGTAGTTTCTGAAACAAAAGCTTAACATACACATCACTTCCTAGACTTATACGTTTTTACCTTAAGCTAAAATTTTCCAAGTCTTGAGTCCCCCATCAAAATGGAAAGGCATACTGAGTAGTTACCCCTGAAATAAATAAAATGATAGTCTTAGGACAAGCAAAGAATTTTCATGCAGATTCCGTGTACAAAAATGAACAAGGCTTAAAGTATTTTTAAGGCATAAGATGGAATTAAACAAATTAATATAATTTAAGAGTGAATTATGTCTTTCTTAAAACACATGGTGGTAATTTTAGAGGCAAGAATTCATTTAAATAGTCTGAATTTCCCTCCAATCTGATTTCTCATTTCCTTTCTGAATTAAGCAACCTTTAAAGAATTTAACATATTTACTGATGGTATATATTTACTGATGATATCCAGACTCCATTTTATTTAATTTCTTACTTAAGTGTAGAATTGATATCTTTAATCTACTCAATAGTCAGGAATTACAGTGGAACAGGGAGGAATACCCCCAGAGTTCTTTGCCGGGACATTCTAGTCAGCCCTACAACCTCAAATACAGCTGGCTGAGCTAAACACATATCAGTACAAACAAAATTGCAAGAGACTTGGCATTTCTTCATGTATTGTCTGAACATTTTCCATTAGGCAATGCCAGCTCCACCACCACTTAGCTACTCCTATTCTACTTGCAATCAAAACTCCAACATCTGGAAAGAATAATCCCAATTTTTAACATGTTAGTCCTTTGAGGGTTCATGAGAGTAGAGAAAATAAGAATCTCTCCAGAATGTCTAAGTCACTTAGACAATTCAGTTGTAAAAAATAGTCTTTCTTTTCCTTACCTTTGTAGTTAAAGAGGAAGAGCAAAAATCAAATATGTACACGGAGCCTTTTATTGCCATTTACAATGTCTTACAAACCTTAGAGATTCTAGTGGTGCTTGCAGCTTTAGCAGGGGTATTCTCCCAGTACATTCTTAAATGCTAGCTGCAGGGCAATGTCATTCTTACTGGTTAAATCTTCTGAATCTTAAGTGGCCATTTAGGTTATGGTCGTGTCTGTGTTAGGAAGCAGCATGAGGCAACAGGAAGAACAAAGGCTTTAGGGTCACACAGGTCTGTTCTGACCCTAGCTAGCTCTGCCACTTACTGGGTTTGTTACCATGGGCAGATTACTGAACTCTCAGATCCAAGGTTCCCTCGCTTGCAATAGAGGGCTAATTTGGGATAACATTGCAATTTTGAGATGAGACACGCTACACCCTAGCATATTGCTTAAGATATAGTAAGTAGTCAATAAGTATTGGTTGAAAGGAAATTGAATGATAAATCTATCTGTAGCAGATCCTTAAGCCCCTTGGAAAAAACAATGAAGAGACTTGAACACTGCTAGATTGTGATGATGTTGAGTTCTCAGGGGTGAAGCCCATCCAGTGTCCTTGGGTTCCCTTTTTTGGACACAAAATCTCATTCCCTGTGGAAGAATATGACCCAGTTCTAAGAACTGGGCAGAAACGCTGCTCCAAAAACAGAGGCAAAAGTCTAGACACTGACGGAAGGCAGCCCTGGGGGCAAGGCAAGAGAATCAAAGTGGTAGCAAAGTTGACAGGAGAGACCTGGTTCTTCTTGCTGATGCATGTAAAGAATTACATATCAGCAAATCTAGTAGTATGTAATCAGTTTATTAGTGGCTCAATTCCATGGAAGAGAACAGGACTGGATAGAGTAGGGGGTGAAAGGGAAAGTTTCAGGACAAAGCAAGGTGAGAAAAGTGAGAGCAGCTGAAGACCAGGGTGGCAAGCCCCTGGGTAGCCTAAGGCCGGGTGGCCAGAGGCCCTGTGGCCTGAAAGCTAAGAGCCCCTGAGAGAGAGAGAGAGAGCATCCTGAGCCCCCGAGAGAGAGAGAGAGAGAGAGAGAGAGAGAGAGAGAGAGAGAGAGTCCTTTGTTCTCCAGACTTATATAGTTGGTGGGATAGGAGGGAAAAAGTTATATATTGATTAACGGGTAAATGTGGCACCAGCTTTCCTGGGAGAATGTGACTACCCAAACTTAGGGATGAATGGGGGTCTGTCCGCCCGAATTCTTATCTTGCTCCAGACTCCATTTGGTCATCCTGTTGTAAAACAAATAGGTGACTCGAGGCAGTTAATTAAAATTGAAGCACTTTCCAAAGTTATTTATGGGCTTTCTATAGGCATCAGGGACTCCCTCCTAAAACAGATAGTGACCAGAGGTAGGCAATTAACCAAAGTTGTTCTATGGGCCCTTTCTTTGGGCCCCGGGACCCTCTCCCACATTCAGGCCTTGGGATGAAAGCACAGTTTCAAGGCTTTCTTTCTTGTTAATATAGTGTTTCTTATGATATTGAAACACCTGGCAATATTATCAAAACAGGCTTAGGACTGCTGAGTTAGTATATGAGACTTGCCTCCTTCTTCCTCCCTGCCTCAGTTTACTATTTATTCTACCTAATTAGTAAAAGGCATTTCCTGGCAACCAGGATGCTAAATGCTGGCCAGTGACAGTACTGCAGTCTCAGAGTTCTTCCTATGCTGTCTCCTGCTTCAGCAATAGTAAAAACCACAGCCCTCAGCCAGGAGCACTCAGGGTGGGCTACAGCCAAAGAGAGGCCAGTCACACCACCTGGAGAAATCAGAGCACAAGCCATCACCATGACTACCCATGCCCTTGGTTAACTTGGTAACAAGGACTACAGAGAGGAATGTATTCTTCTCAGCCAATGGTTGTTCATTCAGTCCAGTGTAAAAGCCATGGCTTGGGTTCCTTTTCTGATATGACTATGAGTTTTGTAAAAAGAAAAGTAATTACATGGAATTTTGGTATAGACAGACAGAAAAATTGATGTGAATGAACAGAGGCAAGAATGTAAAACAATCATAATCCCAACACTTTCTTGATTATTTTGAAACAAGCACTGTATAGATCCTTGACTGTGAACTGGATACAATTCTACTTTCTCTACAAGGTAGTTCTATTTTTTGTAATGAGATTGTGTACTTAGAAGTTCTTAGGAAGGTGAGACCCAATTTTGTTCTCGTTTTAGGAAACAAAAGCAATCTCTTAAGAAATAGTATGGAGGAAGCTTCAGCACCAGGGATAATTTAAGCTTAAGATGGATCCAGTTTAGAACTCTCAAAGACCTTATAATCTAGTCCAGGAGGCTGACATAAAAACAACTATCATAAATTATGCAGTAGGTGAATTAACAAAGTGCTACAGGAACACAGTGAATTATGCTTGGGAGATCATTGAACAGGTGACATCGGAATGTGTGGGTGTTTGCCAGGAGAGTGGGTATAAAGGATGTCTGTGTGCAGGTAGGGGGGTGTAGGACCTTTCAGGTAAAGGGGGCCATGTGAGCAAGGGCACAGAGGCATGAAAACACACAAGATGTTTGGGGATCAGCAAGTATTCTTATTTGGCAACAGTGTCAGATGCATGAAAAGGAGTAGGTGGAGACTAGAAAATTAGTCTACTATTGTAACAGGGTGCAGCCAAGGCGGGGGGCCCCAAATAGGGATTTGGAATAGGGTCCAGAACTCAAGGTGTTCAGAAAATATTAGGATGTGCTCACTCCCCTCCCCCAGGTGTGGGTTGGGGGAAGGGACAAATGGAGCAGGGCCATTAAGAGCTGTATTGCATAGCAACAGCTTTGCAGCTAACTGCTGGTGTGGCCATTTAACATATCTATAACCTTTAACTGGTTGCATAGATATGTTAAACAGCTGTGGCCATGCTCTGAGCCAGGGGAAGGAAGTAACTTCCCCACCAAATCATAACTGGGGGGCAGGTCCCCCAAGTTACAGCGCCTGCATGGGAGCTTGGAGAAGATTGGCTCCATGACATGGGGCCACGCCTGCCCAGACTCATGATGGCAACCCAGTGAAGCTGGAAGGCTTTGAGAGTGCTGGTAGGTATAACAGATTGTAGGAGGAGTTGGAAATGGGGCTGCAGAGGAAGATTGGCACTGAGATTTAAACCCAGACGCAGCAGCCATTATGGGGAGGACTACGTGGCTGTGGCAGTGCAGAGAGGCCCACAGCCAGTGGAGGGAGAACCATGTGGCTTTAGCAGAGAATCGCCACTTGGCTTTGGCAGAGTGGTGATACCCCCACACACACAGCCATTGGAAGGAGAAGCATGCAGCTTTGGCAGAGTGGAAACTCCCGCAGCCATTGTGCAGAGGGAGAACCATGTGGCTTTGGACAGGCAGGGGAGAACCACTCGATCTTTAGCAGAGTGGGGACTCCCACAGCCCTGTGAGAGAGAATCACCATGCAGCTTTAGCAGAGAACCACCACTCAGCTTTGGCAGAGTGGCAACCCCCCTCCTTGCAGCCCTTGGAGGGGAGAATCACACAACTTTAGCAGAGTGGAGACTCCCTCGGCCCTGGGAGGGAGAACCACGCAGTTTTGGCTGAGTAGAGACTCCTGCAGCCATTGTGCAGAGGACCATGAAGCTGGGGCAGTGCAGAGAGAACCTTGTGGTTTTGCCAGAGTGGGGACCTCCACAGCTGTACAAGGGGGAACCACCACGCGACTTTAGCAGAGATCCTGGGAACACAGTTGATGGTGCGGGAACCGAGGGAGGCCCACCAGCTGAGACGGATTACTGAGAAGAATGAGGGGCTACCTGAGCCACAGACTTCTACTTCTTTTCCTGAGATACGGAACCCCAGACTGGGCAAAGGGGGGAAGTAAGGACTGTGTGTGTTTGTGGGTGTTTTAAGGAACTTTGGGATTTTGATGAAGACATTAGTTCACTACTTTAAGTTTGTATAGCATTAAATAAACATTTCCTTTCCTTTTCATGAATCTCTGGCATTGAGAGATGTCTTTCCTCTGGTGGTGGACATAACGCACCTGGGGTTTTCTTTCGGGTAATAGTATATTGCCTAGGCCCCCCTTGTTGTTCTGTAACAGTATCAGTGTGTAAAGCCATATTATGGAATTTGACCTTTTTTAATTAGGCAACAAGAACATCACTCAAGGCTGTTAAGCAAGGGAAGTGACATAATGAGACTCCTGTTTCAGAGAGCTCACCCCAGCAGGAGAGCAAAACCAATTGAAGACCACTATAAAGGGCTGTGTAGTTATTGCCAAGTATGTGTCAATAAGAGCTTTACTCCAGAGGGCCAGGAAGAGTGTGTGTTTGTCCACTGCTGTACCACACTGGAGACAGCATGCCTAATATGCGTCTTGTTTATGGCAGGGCTTCCTAAATACTTGTAGAACTAATTCCTTGCTATTGGAATGATTGTGGAGTTTTGTTTTTTATAGATGTGCCTTAACCTTATTTAACACTTAATGCTGCAATATGTGACACTATTCTGACAAATTTATATCTTTTAAAGTCATCTTTATCTTTCCAACCCCCTGCTCACTCCAACATATAATAAGAGTTCTGTGAATCCTTGTGACCTGGACTGAACACAAAAGCATTCACAAGACCTCCCCTAATAGACACAGGGAATGTGAGAACTACTATTGACCTTTAGCGAAATAAAGATGTACAAATTATTAGTGGCATATTAGATCTTGACCAGATTTTCAAAACAGGTTAGCCCACTCCTGAAAAGTATGGTTTGGCCAAAAAGTTTATTTGGCTTTTTCCATAAAATAAAGGAGACATTTTTTGTTTTCACCAATAACTTTATTGATTTGGATATTTTGAGTATGTCAGCTATCTCTCGAGTAGAATAATGTTGATTTCTCAATTAATGTCTCAATTTGATTGCTATCAACTTCAACTGGTCTTCCCAACTGTGGAGCATCATCCAGCAAAAAATCTCCAGCACGAAACTTCACAAACTGTTTTTGACATGTTCCGTCTGCCACGGCACCTTCTCCATACACTGCACAAATCTTTATTTTGCACTTCAGTTGCATTTCTTACTTTTCCTAAAGCAATAAAGCACAATATGCTGAAAATGTTGCATATTTTCCTCCATCTTCAATATTAAAATGGTTACACAAAAATTCACCAATTTTAATAATTTTTATAAATACATGCTGATATGACAGCTGTCACAATACAATCTAGTAAAATTGTTTCAAATGTAGTTAAAGACAACTAAGTTTTAGTAGAGCCATGTTGCAGAGGAAAACAAACAAAATGTCCAGCCAATCCATACAATAACCACCCTCCAAAACTCATACATACATGTTTTCACAGGTGTGCGCACTATGACATGCAAACACATGACAAATCAGTGTTGACCCAATGGACTTCTAGAAGTGAGTGAGCACAGTGATCTCATCTCCAAGTTGTGAGGAAAATATTAAATTTAGAAGGTGAAAATCAGTGAGTTAATAAAAATAATTATTAGTAATATTAGTTACCACTTTTTGTTCTAATAGCAATTTCACGTAAATCAAACTAATGTTTTTTCAATATAAGTCTGTCATTTTTTTAAATAACTGTTCATGACGAAGTATCCAAATGAATTCAGAGATGGGGAAAAAAAACTAGTCTTTTTTACTAGATGTATAAAATAAAATTTATTATTTTAGGAAGCTTATTACAGATTCAATTCTAAAGTTTATTAGCAATGTTAGATAAATTAAGGTACTAAGGTAAATTTTATTTACTTCATGGTAATATTTTTAAAACTTTTTAAAACTTCCAATATAATTTTTACATAAGCTAAGAATTCTTATAGTTCATATCTTCACAGGACTAAATCCAACAGCCAAAAATTTGAAAATGCCATCAAACCAGTTATTTGTCATTACATAGAATAATAAAACTTAATGTTTTTTACTAAATACAGTCAAATTTATTTGCATCTGTGGATATAACCATATGCATTTGACTTGGCAAACAAACAAGATAATTTATAAACAAAGTTTAGCAATCCAAAAGTTGCTGCTTGAACAAAGAACATTAGAAAAATAGAAACATAACACCAGGGAAAGAGGATTTTGGTTGGTTACAGGAAGTGTTTCCAATAATCAAGAAGAGATGTAGTAAATATGAGAAAATAAGAGTACACAACATGTAAGTCCCACAAAACAAAAGCAGAAAGGACCCGAGGCAACAGCATCTTTCCCACTCTCTTAGCCTGCTCAGGCTATAACCAATACCTGAGACAGGTGGCTTAAACGGTAGACACATTTCCCACAGTTCTGGAGCTTGGGAAGTCCAAGACCAAGGTGCCAGCAGATTCAGTGTCTGGTGATGGCCCTTCTCTTGGCTTGCAGATGGCAGCCTGATAGCTACATCCTCACATAGCCTTTCCTCAGTAAAATCTCTCTCTCTCTCTCTTTTTCCCTTCTGGGGCATTAATCCCATCATGAAAATCCCACACTTGTGAATTAATCCAAATCTTATTGCTTCTTCAAATGTCCAACCTTCAAATACCATCACATCGGGCAGCAGAGTTTTAACATTTAAATTCTGAGGAGGCAAAAACACTCAGTCCATGACACCCATAAATCCCTAAATTTCATCATCAGCAGTTACCTTTCATCATGTGAAGTTCCAGTGCCTCTGCCTAGAGGTGCACTGAGAAATATCATTCCTGGAAGAGGCTGAAGGCCACATATGAGACAAAGAACTAACTTCCCATCATTTATACTGATAAATCATAAAGACAATGCATACAAAAATATTCCAGTCAATTTCTAAACAATGCATTATGCAATTTGGTAACAATCATTCTGAGAATCTGCAGTATGATTTATCTTCTTACTGTTTGCACACCCGTTGGGAATTGTTTCTTTGTTTGCTACAGTCACACAAGCCCTGTTGGCTTTCAGTGCTAGGTGTTTTGGGAGCCCATCCCCCCAGAGGGAGTTTTAAAAGTTGGGAAGCTACATGTGGGGTCCAAAACCTTTCCTCCTTAGTGAGGATCGGGAAGCTGGGGATTTCCTCCCGGTTTTCTGGCACTGTGCTGGAGCGAGGTTTCTTGTGATGGTATGCCTCAGTCTCTTCTACCCATTGTTATGTGGGTGTTTTCTCAGTCATTAGAGGTGTAGGAGCCGCTCAGCTAGCTTCTGGATCTCTTTCAGAGGGAATTGCTCCATGAGTAGCTGTGCATTCGGTGTGTCCAGGGGAAGAGTGGGACTCAGGAGCCTCCTGTGTCACCATTTTGGATGACTCTCCTCCTGAACTCTAACATGAGATATTCTTAATAAAATCAGGTACCTCACCAATAAGAAAGCTAAAAATTGGTTTCTACACCAAACCACTTCTTATATGCTTCAATTTTTCTGGTTTTGTGGCATAATGTATTTTTTTTCTTTTTTAGTTGAATAGAAAATTGAAAAATTTAAATTGTTTTAAAATATAGAAAAAAAAACATTCACCCATAGTGCCCTATCAAACATAACTAGAATAAACATTTTGGTGTATTTCTTTTGTTTTTTCCCTATTTATACTTTAAATATAAATATTAGTTCACATATTTCTGAATCCAAAATCCAATAACATTGCTAGGGCCATACATAGGACTTCTTATTTTTCTCTATTTTTTATTCTTTAAATATTATTTCCTCAGGCTACATTTCCAGGAGAGGGGAAATGTGAAACCAGAAGTGGGCCATGAATATGGAATGGGTTGAAAGAACAGAATATGGTGTATATTACTCATTTGATTTACAAAAGTGTGGGCAATAACCTCTTTTACTCCCTCCCTAATATTAGAATATTGTCATTTTTAATCTTTACTAATTTCATAGGTGAAAATGAAACCTCATTCTTATATTAAATTTATTTGCTTGTTGTCTCAAATATTATTTCACATGTCTATTGGTCATTCATTTTTCTTTTTTGAAGAAGCTTTTTCTGTTCATGTCCTTTAACCATCTGAGATCTACTATTGAGATCTCAGGATCTCTATCTTCAATTTCTAGACCATCTGTATGTATTAAGAATAATGCTATTTTATCATATTTGTTATATTTTTCCATTTTTATTTATTTTTAAATTTTTATTATGTTCTTTAAGTACACAAAGATAATTTAAGTATTTGTGTATTGAAATCTGTATAACTTCTCATTTTCTATAGGAATATATTTCAAAAAGGAAACATTACCCTGTCCCCCAGTTCATTTGGGGTAAAAAAAAAAAAGTACACTCTTGACATATGTAATGCAAGATCTTGTTTTCTTTGACTTGAAAAGAGTAATGAATCCTGAGATAGACCTAGTGCAAGATGAAGTTCAAATAGAAGAGTCCAAAGCATGGGATAGAATAACAGCCATCTTCCCAGATCAGACAGTTAACTAAAAAGAATCGCTCAAAACCAGAGAAAAATGCATGCTTAGTGCTTTCCAAATCTAGGAATCTATCCACTGTTTTTTCTGGGAAATCTTACCCTTTCAAAAGACCACAAACCACTTCTAGGACTTTATAATAGTAGGGAAATTATGCCAACCAAGCTTTGAAATTCACAGTACATAAATGCAAGATAACAATCTCAGGAGGGCTACCATACACCATCAATATGCTTGCTTGACTGATATCAGGAGGAAGACAAAGCAATTCTAGAGACAATGTTACTTCATTTTTCTATCTACAATCATTCCACATCTACTATGAAATATGAGCTCTGTCATGTAGAATGTGGAAGTTGAGGGAAGATGCCATGTCAGCAGGAGCAGGAGCAGAATCCAAACTGGTGAAGACCAATAAAGGTCAAAAACAAGCCAATAGGAAGCCCATCAGAACCAGTAACACCACCTACCATGTTGGGACAAAACACTCCTTGGATACATGTTGGCATGAAAATACTTCATATAAAAAGACACAGGACAATAAATAAATCAAATGGACACCACTTATCCTTTCAACATTCAGCCAAAGGCCTCCTCTAGCTGCGCTCTATGCTGAGTACCTTTGGGGGGTATAATGTATAGTAATAAAAAGACGTTTCTATTTCACATTAGAATTTTGGAGGTACTCACACATGCATTATCTAATTGAATTCTTGAAACAAACCAGTGCAGAACATGGTCAGGAAACTGAAGCTCAGAGAGGGAGGGTGGCAGAGCTCAGGCTAAAGGCCACTTTTTAATTCATTCATCCATTCATTTATTCATTCATAGAGGGTTGGAATTTTTCAGAGTTGATTTTGGTATAGATCTGTCATCTCATAGAAAATACTAGCTGTTGAGGCCAGAGGACCCAGGAGCCTGTGAGAGGAAAGTACATCTGTTTCATTGATGTGGTCTCCCCAGGAAAGCAGCTGCTGTGTTAGATGCAGAGGAGGCATAGAATGTAGAAAAGTTGCCTTCTTCAAATTGTGCTTCTTGCTCTCATGCAGCTCCCAGTGTTTCAGGGACTGATCATACTGGCAAAAGGGAGGCAGCCAGCAGCCACCAGTCAACCTGGAAGTGAGCTGCCACATTATACTCTCATTTCAGCTTCTCAATGGCTCTGTAATTATGTTTTAAAATCCCCACTTTACAAGCAGGAGAAAAATAAGAAGCCAAGGCCTGCTGCATCCTTGCCACAGCTCTGCAGGTTGCCAGGGGACCCTGATTTTCTCTCTCCTGCACTACTGCAATAGTTCCAATAGTTTCATTAAAAATGTAATTCATGTATATATTTAGTGAGCACCACCAGTGTTCCTGGCTCTGTGCTGGACATTGGTGATAGAACGATAAGCATGATATAATGCTTTCCAACCTAGTGAGGGACACTGCAGGAGAACAGGCACGCTAACATTCAGGATGAACACTGTAGCAGGGAGAAGTCCAGGTGCAGCCTGAGCTCACAGCAGATGCACCCAGTCCAGCTGGGGGAGGTAGGGAGAGGCACTGTTCATGGGTCAAAGGAGTCTTGAACTTTCATGATGAGTCCAAGTCTACCAACTTCTTAGCAATCCCTTTTGAGAGTCCTTTTGAAAATGAAACCCCAAGCAAACCACTCTTCTTCTCAAAACCCATCAGTGGCTCCCTATGACTGACAGAAAGGAGAACAGACTCTTTAGCAAGGCCCACAAAGCTCTCCATGTTCTGACCTCATCTCCATGACACCCCAGTGTAGTCCATCTCTTCCTCAATTGAAGCATCTTGAAAGCACAGCCTATGCCCAGTGTAGTTCTTCATATCCAGGGTCCAGGACAGGGCTGCTCTATAGCAGGTGTTTGGAGTATTTATTAAAAGAGTGAATATATTCCTGGGGTCTGAGTCACTGTCCCACTAGAGAAGGCCAATTCTGCTTTCCTTTGGTTCTCAGGGTAGAAATGGCCCAAGCCCTGTGCAATTTTGGTCAGTGAGAGAAGGGTTTAAGAAGAAATGGGACACATGAATTTTCAAGATGCAGTTCTAACAACCCTATTTCCTATGGAAAACCCTATGAGCCCTATAGAGAATTCTTACTGAGTCTTGACACAGGAGTCCTGCATCAGTTTACTTGTCTTCTGAGAACAGAGTTCATGAAAAATGGGTGTGTGACCTGTTCATTTCCTCATTCCTTCTGATTCCATCCCTAGGAGTCTCGACCCCTGACACAGTGCTCTATGCCTACCAAGATTTTAGAAAGTTCTGTGTGAATTTTGAACATTCTACACTCCCCACCAGAATGGGGTTTATAGGGTTTATAATAGGAAAAAATTCTTCCATACTAATTTTCAAGGAGAAAAGAAGGAATGTCTGGGAAGGTTTCCAGCCAGGAAATTTTTTTTAACCTTTGACCCCCTTCACCATATAACCGTTTTGTTATTGCCATTTCTTTGTGAGGTGACAGAAAATAAAAAGAAAAAGAAAGGAAAACCATTGGACAAATGTGTCATAGGCAGGCACTCTTCTGGACTCGACCTGATTTAATCCCCATCAGAATCATCTTCACCATCCGTTTTTTACAACTGAGGAAATTCAGGCTCAAGAGCCTTTCAGTAGATTAACCACCCAAGGTCAAAGGGAGCATTCCAATGTCATTAATTTGACTGCTTTCTTCACACTTAATCATCTAGGAAATGATCATAATAAGGATTTGAACTCAGGCTTTTCTGACTCAAAAGCTTAAATGTTATGCTATTCTGATAAGTCACAGTGGACTGCTTGCACAACAATCATCTAAACAATTCTAGAAACTTCCATATTTTACCAGATATTTAACTTAAAAAGACTTTCCATCATTTTCCTACCTAGAGTTGATCAGATCTAGTATCACCTCCATATCGTTTCCCTGTCCAATACCAAAATGTACCCAAGGAATCAACTTTTTACCAAGAGTTTTGAAAATCTTACAATCATCAAACAAAGTTGTCTTTACTGAATATTACTTTTAGAGAGGGTTGGTAAATGCTAGTATTTCACCTGAAACCATTAACTTTAGCAGACAGATCTGTATGACGAACAGTCTCCTAGACCTACTTGTCACTGGTAACAGCAGCTTCTGTAATAAATGCTGAAAAGTACTTGTCCACTATAAAGTACTGTATAAGTGCTGACAATGATACAAAACTATGCCAGGCAGCAACAGCATGGTCCTTATGAACTATATAAACAAAAACAGGGTCAGTGATGGTCAGACACACTTTTCTATGTACATTACAAACCTCAGGTGGACTAACAAAAACTGTCAGACATTTTAAAGATAAATTTTTAAACAAAAACTCCCTTCTAGGAGCCTTTAAATGAGGCTCCTTGGTGTTTGCAAGAAGTGAGGTGAGAGGATGCCGTGAGCCTAGATTTTACTGGCTAGAAATGTAAGGCCTCCATGGTACAGAAGTCCCTGCAGTTTGAGAAAGGTATTCAGAAAGAAAGTCAAGGCACACCATTTGACCCAAGTGTTTAAAACTTCCCACAGGGGGAAATAATTGGCAACAGAAAAGATTAGATAGATAGATAGATAGATAGATAGATAGATAGATAGATAGGTAGATAGATAGATTTTTAAAACATTTTTAAATAAGCCCTGGCTGGCGTAGCTCAGTGGATTGAGCGCGGGCTGCGAACCAGGCATCGCAGGTTCTATTCCCAGTCAGGGCACATGCCTAGGTTGCAGGCCATATCTCCCAGCAACCGCACATTGACATTTCTCTCTCTCTCCCTCTCCCTTCCCTCTCTAAAAATAAATAAATAAAATCTTAAAAAAAACATTTTTAAATAAATAAATGAATTTTGAAAAAAATTAAAAGTAATAAATATAATTTTCCAGAGCTTTTCACATCTGTTAAGCCACTTGGATTCTTTATAAGATCCTAAGAGACCAAGGACTTAGATTTTTCAAGTTCTTCTAACAAACATCAGTGGAAAGAAAAACAAAGAATTCTTTGCCTTTTTCATGAGCCCTCACCCTGGGCCAAAACAAAGCCAGACAAGCCGCCAGACAGAACCACCCATTTCTCAACATGGCCACTTTCAGGGAGAAGAGGGCTCTGAGCTCATTGTGTTTGAGGATAAAGTATAAAACCAACTATGCTCCTCATCACTATTCACACACATATTCATTGATTTGAGGACTATTTATTAAGTATCTATTGTACACCAGACCCTGGGTTACTTGCTGGAGATACAGCAGAAAACAGCCTGTATCTAATGACTGAGCACTGTTACCACCCCCATTTTCTGAAGAGAAGACCACAGTTCAGAGGAGTTGAGTACCCAGCCCAAAGCTGCAGGGAGTGAGCCCCAGAGCTGGGGTTCCAGCCCTCACCTGCCACTTCACCAGCTGAGCTCTCACTCACTGAAGCACTGCGATGCCACATGCTTCACTCCTACCCTGTGGCTCATCTCCAGGTCACAGGGAGAATCACACGCTATGTCTCACACCGAAGGAATTCTGAGTGGAAGGAGACAGAGTAAAGAGCCAAATGTGCGGACCTCTCCCACAAATGAATAAACTGCAAATTAATTGTTCCCAGTTCTAACTACTCAAATATTCCACAAATACAAACAAGCAACACTTCACATCCGAATTGTCCTTTGTTTTTTCATTTCTATGTCTACAATGCTGTCTGCCCTGTTAGTCCATCCCCCCAGCTCTCTTCCACATTCTAAGTTCTACAACCCCAAACTTGGTTCTCCCCTCTCCAGTTATTCCCTTAATAGCATTTACACAAGGAGTAACTGTGTATGTCCCTGTGGGTTTCACTGTCTCCCACACTAAAATGCAAGCTCCATACAACCAAGGGCCACAGTCCCTTTTTCCCAGCTCCTGACACAGTGACAAAATATACTAAGTGCTCAATAAACATTTGTTAAATTACTAAATAAATGAACATATATCACCCATATCCTTAAATTACAACTAAATATTACCTTCACCCAACTACTGATTTAAGATTGTACCTTACTCCCTAAGGTAAAATACCTATTTATATCTCCTTTTTTATCTTTTTAAATGATCATCACCTTCTGATGTGTAAGATTATATTTATTTACTTACTTACTTATTTGCTATGTTTATTATTTATGGTTTGTTTCCCTCCACAAAAATTCAAGCCTCACAAGGGAAAGGATGGCAAAGGTCTAGAACTATACCTATCTCACAGAAGATCCTCAATAAATATTTGTGAAATGAATGCATGAAAACCTCTCTTAATCTCTTAGCATTAAGTGCTCAAGGGGAGCTTTTTCATTATGGGTTTCACTGAGGTTTTTTTTCACTATGATATATATTTTTAATATGTGATATGTATCTATATATCACACATTTATAAATACATTTATGCGCACACACACAAACACAAATTTGCTACATTTAATTTCTGTAAACCTCAGTTTCCTCATGGGCTTTGGACTAACTGAATTCTAAGAAAAAAATTCAATGATCAAAAAATAGATGCAACTACATGCATATTATTACAATTATTAAGTTGGAAAAACTAATTAATATATGTTATAATATATTATATATTATTAATATCCTCACCCAAGGACATATTCTTCATTGCTTTTAGAGAGAGAGGGAAGGCAAGAGAAAGAAAGGGAGAAACAGTGATGTGAGAGAGAAACATCGACTGGCTGCCTCCATTATATGCCCAACCCAGCATGGAACATGCAACCTAGGTATACACCCTAACCCGGAATCAAACCTGCAATCTTTCAGTATGTGAGATAATGTTCCAACCAACCAAGCCACACTGGCCAGGGCTAATTAATATATTTTTAAGAACTGTTTTTTTCAGTACACTATCCACAGTAATCAAAGGCTTCTATCTCTCAAAGACACAAATTAATTGAGGCCTTGTTGTTTCAATATCTGTTCTCCCAGATTCCTTCAATAAAATTAAAGTTTTGAAGAGGTGTTTTATTGTCATAAACCTTATGTCAGGCAACATGCTTGTTTATATGCCCAAATGGGTGAATCATTCAGCAAGTATTTATTGAGAGTGTAAGTTATGCTTTGCCCCATGTTAGTCATGGTGAGACACCAAAGCAAAAATTAAGTCTTCACAGTCCTTCACTGAGGATGCAAGACACACTCACAAAACAATAATAAAAGACATCTTCTCTATCCAAAGATCCTTACAGGTGTAATAGCTAAATTAGGTAATATGGGGTGGGGGGTAGGAATGGGCAGGGATGAGTGAGAATCAAAAATTTTAAAAGGTTCCAGAGAGAAGGTATGACAAACTTTTTTTAAGAGTATGTGCGGTTTGTGTACTGCCTAAACTAATGGAATAGACTAAGATAAGCTTTAATATTACGTAGACAATCATCAACTTATCAAGGAATCTAAGAGCCTCCTCTCTTCCGTCTGTGGGCTCGAACTGTCTGGAACTGTTCGAACTGTTGTGAGTAGTTCAGGTGAATAGGAGTCCTTTAACTTTGCGGCAATTCCACATTTCTGTAGAAGCTTATATAAGACACTCTTCACTGATGATAGATAAGTCAATGGCAATAAAATTGTATCCATCTGTCAAGGAAAATGTCCATTTAATGGGAACATCAAAGCGTGTCATTAACAAAAGAATCCAAAATACTTAAGAAAAACCAGGATGGAATGTGTAACCAAACTGCCTGAGTGGTTGAGAGATCCATTGGCTTAGCCCTTACCACTTGAAATGTAGACACAAACATCTAGCACTTCAGACGGTTACACAACAGACAGAGGAAGCATTTCTGCCTCAGGGATACAACCAGACTGACAAGATCGCATCATAAACTCACACAATAGCAGGTCTAAAGCCATGAACTGTATCAGCAGCACAGAGGACTCACTGCACATTAGTCTTCATCAACACTACCATCCTCAGCAAACCAAATTAATGCACCATGACTCTAATGCAAGTTGCAAATATAAGAGTAAATGTCTTCAACTACATTTATTTAAAGAACACTTTATATTGTAATTTCCCAATATAATTTTTTCTACATTAGGGTTGAGTTTTAGTGTTAAAGTTTTTTCCCTTCTATTGTTTTTTCATACTTTTCAGTACTACAGTGAGAAGGAAAGTGTAGAAGGCTCATAAGGGGAAGCAACAGGTAATGGTGATTCTCTCCCCAGCCTCTGCCTCTTCCCATCCACGGAGGTGGTCAGTCTGGTGACAAACCCATCATCCGGCCATCTCAGCACCCACTTTTAGCCATTTGTAAACTTTTACAGTGAAGTTAAAGGGAGCTCTGTAACAATTCCAGACAGTTCGCTAACATGCAGCACAGGAAATGATGGCAAATATAACAAGGCAGCCAGAGAAGTAGTGGTTTGAATGAAAATGATTTTCCAAAAAAATGTAAATGTTTGTTACCAAAAATATAATGAATTATATAATTCATATCATACTTAAGTATGTGAATTGATGGGAGAACTAAGGAAAATTATATACAGCTTATTTTGAAAATAGCATATATAATCAAATTATAGACTATTTTCTATAAATAAAAGGCAATAAAAGATTTTTTAGCTATTTCCCCTTTATTTTATTGAAGTTTACTTCAAAACTTCAGTTAGTTCTGCCTAACTCGTCTCAACTCCACAAGTGAATTTCCTGAAATCTTGATATCTTCTGAACTTTAGAGTATTCCCTAAATCTCTTAAAAATTATTTCTGCTTTTTTCTTCAGAAAGCTCTCCACTCTGTAAAAACTACAAATTTTCTGAACTAACCCACATCTCAAATTAACAAACATCCCTTTCTTTAAAAATGCATTCAGGGAATATCCCTGAGTCTATTAATTATAGTAATCTTATTTAAAGATTGTTCCCTTTAATCTCCACTCCTTCAGTAGACGATCTTACCCAGCCCTTTTTCACGCACTTGTTCAGTCATTTGACAACTGGTACATAAAGATGAGTAAGAATTATATTCTTACTTATATGCAAGTAAACAAATAACTGGTACAAAATAAGAGAAACAAGGATTATGCTGGACACCTCTAAAGACTACAGTACAGGGAAAGGAAACACCGCAGGGGTGGGTATCCTGTATTCTAGAATGAGGCTAGGGTGAGGGGAAGAACCAGGAAAGGCCACCTAGAGATAATGTGAAGACTTACCCAAAGAAGAAAACTTACTTTAAGTATATTACTATTCATCAGGAAAATAAAGGGATGAGAGGAAGCCACATGAGCAAAAGCATGGTCTGAATTATCATTCGTGAGTTAAAATAGAACCATACATGAAATTGATTTTTATATATTTGCTGCAAAGGTTGTTCTTTCCATCATTCAGAGACTGATATCCTCTGTAAAAAATCCTGTAAGACATCATAACTGGCATTACTGTCAGTCTTTCACACATAATTAGTTCAAGTAAAGACTGGCTGGGAATGGTATTTTAGAAGTCCTATCACATTTTAAAATATGCATATCCTATAACTCAGTCACTACTTTTCAAATAATCCATCTTTCAGAGAGAGCTGAATAAACACACATAAAACTATGTGGTGTATTGTACATATATAAATACAAAACCCTTATTGTATTGTATTATAACTCAATGACTTAGAGCATGGAGAACTGCAAGCAGTATCACAAGTGCCCTCGTTTCTCTCAGGTATCTAAACCAAGAGCCCTCTCAGACAGCTACAGTTTTGCCGTGCCATCACATACAATCTGAAAAGGAAAATAGAATCTGGAGACTAATTTATGCAGTGAAAGAAAAACAAAAATAATATTATCCTCCAACTTCAAAACTTACTATAAAGCTACACTAATCAAAATAGCTAGCATACAGACAAAAGGACATATAAATAAGTAAAATAGAATAGAACCCAAAATTAAATCCTCACATTTATAGTCAGTTAAATTTTTATTTTACTTTGTTGTGGTAAAAATACTCAACATAGATTTACCTTTTTAACAAATTTTAAGTGTACAATGCAGAATTAACTAGAGAAACAATGTCGTACAGCAGCTCTCTAGAATTTATGCACCTTGCATAATCAAAACGTTATGCCCACTGAGTAGCATCCCCCCATTTGCCTCTCTGTCTACCCCTGTCAACCACCATTCTCCTAACTGATTCTATGAGTTTCACTATTTTAGATACCGCATGTAAGTGGAATGATGCAGTATTTGTTGTAGTCCCACTTGGATATTTTTGCTTTTGTTGCCTGTGCCATTAAATCATTGTGAAGACCAGTAAATCTTTTCCCCTATTTTTTCTCCTGGGAATTTTAGTTTTAGGTCTATGTATACATCTTTAATCTGTTTCCCATTGATTCCGTGTACTATGTAAGACAAGGGTCCGATTTCATTTCTTCACATGTGGATATCCAGCTTTCCCAACACTATTTGTTGAGGAGACTATGCTTACCCCATTGTGTATTCTTGGCATCTTCACTGAAGATTAGTTAACCATATAAGCATAGATTAATTTCTGGGCTCTCTATTCTATTTAATTGACCTATATATCTGTCTTAATGACAGTATCAGACTCTTAATTACTGTAAGCTTGTACTGTATTTTGACATCAGGAAGTGTGATACCTTCATCCTTGTTCTTTCTAAAGATTGTTTTGGTTATTTGAAGGTTTTCTGTGGTTCTATACAAATTTTAGTGTTGTTCTTTCTACTGTTATAGAATATGACCTTGGGATTTTTGTAAGGATTACATTGAATCTGTAGACCTTTGGGAGTAGTATAGACATTTTAACAATATTAATTCTTCCAATTCATAAGTGAGATATGCTTCCATTTGTTCATCTTTCATTTCTTTCATCAGTGGTTTGCAGTTTTCAGTGTATGTCTTTCATGGCCTTAGTTAAATTTATGCCTAAATTTTTTATTCATTTTGGTACTATTGTAGATGCAATTGTTTTCCTGATCTTCTTTTCAGATAATTCATTGTTAGTGTACAGAAATACAACTTTTTTTTGTATGTTGATTTTCTGCCCTGAAACTTTGCTGAATAAGTTCATTAATTCCGACAGGCATATGTGTGTGTAGCCTTTAGGGTTTTCTATATATAAGATTATATCACTTGCAAACAGGGACAGTTTTACCTCTTCCTTTCTGATTTTGATATCTTTTATATCCTTTTCTTTTCTGACTATTCTGTCTAATCAACTTATTTTTTACATAGTTGCCAAGACATGTTTTGCCAATCAGCAAAACATAATTTTTTCAATAAATGGTGCAGAGATAACTACATTCAAATGAATGAAGTCTGACCTCTTCTCCACACCATATGCAAAAACTAACCCAAAACAGATCAAAGACATAAATGAAAGAGCTAAAACTATAAAACTCTTAGAAAAAACATGTCTATATTACCTTGAATTTTGCAGTGGTTTCTTAGAGATGACACCAAGAATAAGTGAGAAAGGAAAAATAAATTAGGCTTTATCAAAATTTTAAAACTTTTGTTAATCAAAGGACACTATCAAGAAAGTGAAAAATAACCCACATCTGAGAAATACACATAAATCGTATATATGAGTCTAATGTCCAGAGTGTATAAAGAATTCTTAAAATTCAAAAACCAACGCAATTTTTTAAATAAAGGACTTGAATAGATATTTTCCAAAAATATATATAAATGGTGAACAAGCACATGAAAATGTGTTTAGTCCCATTAGTCATTAAGGAAATGGAAATCAAACCACATGAAATATCACTTCACATCCACTAGGATGGCTATAATCAAATAAACAAATTTTTTAAAAAAGTGTCTGGGGAGGTAAAGAAATCGGAGCCCTCGCACACTGGTGATTGGAATGTAAAGTGGTGCAGCTGCTATGGAAACAACTGGTGGTTCTTCAATAAACTAAACAGAGAGTTACCATATGACCCAGCAGGTCCAATCCTGGGCCCTATAACCAAAAGAATTGAAAGCAGGTGTTCAAACAAAAACTCTTACACAAATGTTCATAGCAGCGCTATTCACAACACAAACTGTCTATCAGTCGACGAATGGATAAATAAAATGTGTTATATCCATACAATGAACTATAACTATTCAACCATAAAAAGGAATGAAGTACTGATACAGATGAACAACACAGATGAACCTCAAAAACATTTTGCCAGGTGAAAACTAAGTGAAGCCAGACATAAAAAAACTGCATACTGTATAACTTCATTTATATGAAATATCCAGAATAAGCAAATCTATAAAGACAGAAAGAAAACTAGTGTTTTCCAGGGTCTGGGAGAAGTATAGAATAGAAGTTGACTGCTTAACAGGATTTCCTTTTGAAAGAAAATCTTGTAGAATCTCATGATAGTATACAGTTGCCAACAGTGTAAATGCACTAAATGCCACTGAACTGTACATTTTAAAATAGTTAGAATGATTAATTTATGTTATGTATGATTTACCAAAATAAAAATGAATCCTAAAAAAACATTATAATCAATTTATTGCAGATCACATAGAAGAAATAAACAATTTATTAAATTAAAAAATTGTTTAGGGGGAAAGAGTACATCTTCCACTGAAAAACTGCGGAGTCGGTTCTGTGTGCATGTAACCAAATCCATCCACAGAACAGAGAATAATGTAAGAGCAAGCAAAAGGGGAAAGATGAGGGAAAAAGCTATTAAATGATGCCATTGTGTAGTGCCTTTGACAAAACCAACCATCTGTCAGAGCGTTTATCTAAAACAAGTACCCTTTAAATCACAGACAAGAACTTTTAACTTCCCTTTGCACATACATTTTTCTAGCATAAATTGACTTGCAGAATTGGAAGTTCTCAAGAAGCTGTTGCTACTTCCCACATGTCAGGAAAAAGGAAACACTTTTCTTCTGTCAGTCTACGGCATCACACTATAACAAAGAAAAAAAACAAGTTTTGCATTTTCACTGCACAGCCCACCAACTATATAACATCCTGGCAGTTCAAATGGCTTCTACCACCCTTACTCTCATTCAAAGGAGAATACAGATCTTGATTCCTCAACGCTACACATGGGCTCTCTGTAGCAGGTGGCAGAGTTTTTACTGAGAGGAGTGATATGAGTTTTTATCTTTTGCAACTTCTGCCTCCTCCACTTACTGTGTGACTTTGAGCCAATCACTTACCCTCTCTGAACCTTCATTTCCTTCTCTCTGAAATGGAAATGTCTCTGATAATAGAATCTGCATTATATGTTACCCTCATAAATAAATGAGTTAACATATGTAAAGCACTTAGAACAGTTTGACATAAAAAATTTTAGCTATCACTACGATTGTTGTTATTTCATCTCACCTCAGACTCGTAGAATCAAACAGGTAATACAGAATTTAGAAGGCCTGTATAAACCATGGTGGGAACCTGGAAAATGAGCACTTGGAATGTGTAGCCCAGGTCAGCTCTGCTTTAGGCTATAGGAGAGAAAGGTGAAGCTATGCTTTAGTTTCCACATCATCCAACCTACCTACAAGAGAGGAAGATGGTTGATGGATGTGGGACCAAAACCATGGTTATACATAAAAACTGTGTTAGGTTCCCATCCTGAGCAACTTAACATAACATACAACTGGAGAGTTGAGATTTGGGGTCTCAAATCTCCTCTTGGAGTCAACACCTACAAACTCCCACCCACCTCCCAGATTGCTGTGAGAAGTGAATGTGTGGGTGCAGACTCAAACTCACTATCTGACACCTAGTAAGCACTAAGTATATATCGACTATTACTGCTACCACCATTAGCATTTCTGCTCTCAAAGTGACTTCTTTGAAGGCTGTTACTTCACTCAAAGTCAATGAAGATTTTCAACTAAGTAAATCAAAGTAATTAACTGTTTTAGGGCATTACAGAAATTGAAATATTGAATTTCTTTAATATTTTTACCTTGCTTGCTTTCGAAAATGTCACTTGCTATTTCTCAGATTCACTTTTATCACCCACAATTATCTGTAGCTACATGTCTATAAAGCATTTTTCTCCTCTGAAACAAGTACTTTAAAAATTATAATTGTCTGAGATTATTTCAATTTCTCCCCTTTTACATTGACACAGGCAGCATGAATAATGAAAAAGGCAGAGATTAGAACATCAGAATGAGAAACTTCTAGTTCAAATTTCTTCTGCCCCTTAGTAGCTATGATGTAGTACAGGTTTTTATAGCATCTCTGATTCTAATCTTTTACATAAAAAGTAAAAATAACAATGATTGCCTTGCAAAGTTTTTATAAGAATTCTAGGAAATGTACATAAAGCATGTAGTGAGTGGTTAATATATTTTAGCAGCTGTCATTTATAATAAATGGTGTACATGTTTTTTCTTACTATTGATACTGGATTAACTGTATGTGTAGTACTTCACATACAGTTTGTATGTACTTCTTTCCTCACAAAAAGTTAAATACATTTGACATGTTTAGATGTATTAAAAGAGCTGTAGGTTTGGCCCTTGCTGGTGTGACTCAGTGGACTGAGCACCAGCCGGAGAACCAAAAGGTTCCCGTCTGATTCCCAGTCAGGGCACATGCCTGAGTTGCAGGCTAGGTCCTCGGCTGGGGGTACACAAGAGGCAGCCAATAACACATTGATGATGCTTCTCTCCCTTTTTCTCCCTCCCTTCCTTTCTCTCTAAATGTAAATAAATAAAATCCTTTAAAAACAAATAAAATTGGTAGGTTTGTATAAATATAATTGTCGAATGGGTTTCTGTTATGCTTTGACAGTAATGAAAACATGCTGTGTGGCAATAAATTTTTTAGTTTGAATATATAACAAAAGAGCTAAAGCAAGTAGATAAAAATATTATGTTGCAAAAATCTGATTCTTGCAAGCTGAAACTGGGATAAGGCTACAGGGCATTAAATTGTGAACAATGTGCTTTTTATACAAAGTACTAGTGAGAAAAAAAGAACAAATCTGCACACTGGTTAGAAAATTTCTCTGTTGTCAAGATTAGGCATGCACACAACAAGCAAAGATTTTGATCTGAAGACCTATTGTGAGATGATTTTGCTCGTTATTTTTTTAAAAGAAGTAAACTTTTGGAAAACTATCTACCATAAATCATTCCTGTATTTGTTGCTGTTGTGTAAATTTATTGTGCTTTAAGTTGCACAATCACACCCATCCATAACAAGGTCCGTTACTGAAAATTGAACAGTCCTCAAGCCAAATTAAGAGTCAGAATTTTAGCTGACCCGGAACCCTGCGTTTAACTACCAAATGCATGGTTCCTACATCTAAACAACTTTCACACAAGCCTCACCCTTAGGTAACCTGAACAAGCAGGTGGTCATAGCAATAAACTTCCATACATGGTGAATTAATATTGCTTCATTGAGTTTTGTGGCTCATCCAGGTTATGACTATGATAAGATATTCCTTCTGGTAGGAGGAAAGCTTCTAGAGAGGAAAGCTGATGAAACTGGAACAATTTCATTGATATTTAAATTTTATAGCTGCTAACCAATGCTTCAGATATGCTAATGGCAGGTTTAAGCCATAACTCCTTCCTTACCCAGGCAGCACCAAGAATGCCAAGTGAAGAAGGAAGATGATACCTTTCTGAGAGGTCAGACGAGTCCATCATTCACAGTGACCAACGAGATAAAAATGCAAGACATTCGGAAGCACATGATAGACTTGAATATTTGGGACACATTTGGGAGTCATTGGTTTGGTTCGTTATTCAAAGAATTCCACATTCAAAGGTAATCTACACACTGTGAACAGTGAAGGGTTAAAGGATTCTGAGCCATGAACTTAACAGTATTCCAATATTTGAAGGGAAGTTTAGAAGTAGAAACTAGAAAAGGAACCAAGAAAAAATCTTTTTGCATTTTCCATGATTAAACTTACTATGGACTGAAATGTGTCCCCTCAAAATTCATATGTTGAAGTCCTAAACTTCAATGTAATGAGATTTGGAGATGAGACTTTTTGAGAGGTAATTAGGTTTATATGAGGTCACAAGGGTGGGTGTTCGTGATAGGATTAGTGCCCTTATAAGAGAGCATGCTCTCTTTCTTCACCAGGTGAGAACACAGCAAGACAGCCTTCAACAAGCCAGGAAGAGAGCTCTCAGCAGAACCCAGCCATGCTGGCTCTCTGATCTCAGACTCACAGCCTCCAGAATTGCAAAGAAAATTAATTTCTGTGTTTAAGCTACCCAGTTTATGGAGTTTTGTTATGGCAACTTGAGCTGACTAAGACAATGCTTTTCCAAAAGATGCCTCAGTTTTTGTTTCTTGTCTCCAAAAAACACAGGCTTGCTTCACCTACTGGGTCAGGCACAGCTTCAAAGGTAGCCCCTGTGTCCCCATCCTCTAAGACCTTTTTTCTGTCTTTCCTACCTGAAGATCTCCTTGCATTTTATTCTATCTTCCTTTAGGGTCCTACTTTGTACTTCTCAAAATGATAGCAACCTATCCAATGAATGTATCCCCTCAAAGTAAATAACAACTGGTAATAAGCCTCCTGTTTCCAAGAACATTTCTTTTTAACCAGAACGCACAATGACTTTCTCTAAGAGGAAACTCTAATGGTGGTGGGTATTTCAGGTATTGTGACAGCTTATCTGGGAAGACATGACTCAGTAATACATGTAGATGTCCATCAAGTTATGCTTCACCTATGCACAAAGCCAACCATAGTTGTACTGACATTTCCAGATTAGAAATTTGGTGCTGAGTGTTGCCCTCCGTTGAGCTCTTATCACCTGCAAGAAAGATCCTATTAGGCTTACATCAAGTCGAGATTTATTTAATCAATATACATTTTTGCATGTGTCTACATATATATCAAATACAAAATACCGACATTATTTTAGCACTTAGTCAAAGAGAGCTTTCACAATCATTACTTATTTTAAACCTCACAATCATTAAAACTTTGTAACATAAATAATGCTATAATCAGTATGAACTTCATCACAAAGTTCTCAGCAAGAAATAAGGAAATAAGGGAATGGATAACTTAATTGAGGCTGAAAAAATATACTTCTGGCTCATAGTAAACACTCAAATACCTGTTAAAATAATGAATTACAATATTTTTCCATGTACAATGTGTACTTTTCTAGCACTTTTCGCCTAGGATTTTGAGGGGAAAATAAGGATATGCATCATACATCGGCAGTACCTAAAATACTTTGTATCTGTTCTTGTGGTTTGTAATTATTTGTTACATAAAATTTCTTGTACTATAACATGTTCAAAAATAAATGCTAAAATTGTTTATAATACAAAAAAATAAGTTTCTAAATATAAATAAATAAATAATTGAACTAAAAAATTAAAACAAAGATTTTTTTTCTGAAAGTTTGGGCCAAAAACATGGGTGTGCATTATATATGGAAAAATACAGTAATGTTCTCAAATCCTATTGGGGCCTAACAACAACACAGACATTCACCTGAGAAAGGGATAAATGCAAGCAGCTAAGGCCACAGCATCAGAGCAGAGAGGTCCATTTCAGGTGATACAAACAACAGGAGCAAGGCTAGCCCTGGAGGTAAAAGATTGGCCAGGAATAAGTAACAGAAACTAGAAGTCAGGCCATAGTCCCAGCAGGTGACAAATAAAACCAGGTCTAGACCAGAAGACCATCTGAAACATGACCACACGTGATAAAAGTTAGGTAGAAAGGCTAAAGTCCAAAACTCATTTGGTGTCCCTTGTACCAAGATTTCACCAACCCAGGCACCAGTCATTGGAATTACAAACCACTATTGACAAACCATTCTTAAGAACTAAGAGGGAACTCCAAACCAAGATCTAGAATTACCTCTAACTGGCTAGTGGCATTAGGGGGACTAAGCTGACAGACAGCAAATTACCAGTGGTAGCTGGGCCAACCAGAGACAGCATAGATGAACAAGCATGTTATTACCCTCATTTTTCAGAAGATGAAGCTAAGACTTAGTGAAATTAACTGACTTGCATAAGATCACACAGCCAGGAAATGACGGGACCAAAAATGCAAGCTAATACTATAATATTCAAATCCTAGAAGATTTGTTTAGCATAATGGAACCCGCTAGTTACTTGCACTTAACCTGCAGCAGGCTTGAACAATAGCTATTCTTGTTGTCCACAAGCATCATTTCAAATCCTATTCACCCTGGCCACCCACGGTGTGGCCCACGGCACCACAGCAGCATCAATCTGGAAACTTGTTAAAAATGCAGAAAGTCCAGCCCCAACCCAAACCTACTGAATCAGAACCCAGCTGTTACAAGATTGCCAGGTGATCTGTATGTACCTTAGAGTTTGAGAAACATTATACCGTGCTGCCTCTTCTCTTTCCACACAAGTTTTTTTTCTCCTGAAGGAATAACATATAGCTTATAAATCAAGAGCAAAAATGCTTTGACTCATAGAAAAAGAAGAGAGAAATGTAGAGGAGAGAGAGTTCAGAGGAGACAAAGAACCTTCAGCTGAACAGATTTAGAGACAGTACGTCCTGATCTTTGAAGAAAGGCTGGGACATGTACATGCAGTAACCAGGGACAGGAGGTGCCCCTCGCACAGGGAAAGGTAAATGAAAACACCCAGAGCAGGACAGTGCAGAAAGAACATGTAGGAAATTAGCCAGTGGTCCTGGCTGCCTGGAGCACAGCTGTGTGAAGAGCAATGAAAATATGTGCTTGAAAGAAAAATTAGGGGCAGGATAGGGAAGTTATTGTTTAACTAGAAGTGGGACTTTATTACGTAGGCACTGCCCTACAAATTAACGGACTTTGAGCAGAGCACTGACGGGCTCAAAATTAACCTTTAATAAAGTTTCATTTATATTAGCTTGCAGAAATAGCGGTGGAAGACTGAAAAGGAAACTAGAAAGCTAGTGGTAGATGAAAGATAGTAAGAAACATAATGGCAGGGGAGCTGATGGATAATAGTGGGAATTAAGAAAAGATGTGAGGGTTAAGAGACATGGTATGGTAACCTTCCAGCCAGTGCCGCTAACAGGGTGGAGCCCCTCAGACCGACACTTCCTTTAGCAACCCCTTATTAACACCACAGGGCTATATGTAGGTAGGGACTTACAGTACTTCCCTCATCAAAACATAAACACTTAAAACCCAACAGAGCCTCTGCAGTGTCTGACCCACTGAGAAAGGGCCAAAATTTGTGTTGAATATCGATGAATATATGCTGATTATCAGGCAAAAGTCACATGTACCCTGAGAGCCAAGATCTGAAAAATAGATTCTCAGCTTGGTGATTGTCACAAAGAAGTACCTCCTTTCATAGATCTTTTTGACCAAATGGCATTTAACTCAAAAGAAACATAGAAATATAAATTTACATTATAAATGTGTCCAATTTACATGTCCAATTTAAATGATCGATTACTGCATCAAAGCAGAAGCTCCTGAGGATGTGATTGCCCTTCATAAAATGCTGAAGTTTACTTTCCTGCACTTACAACATCGAGGACTAGTCTGAACTCATTATATCCCCACTAAGGTGCAGGCCCCCGGACCTGGCACGCTCACTGGCTCTCAGAGAAATGCCATCTTACCGCAATTATTACTCCGTAAAATATCTCTGTCCCCCCTCCCTCTCTGCAGTCTCTCTCTCTCTCTCTCTCTCTCTCTCTCTCTCTCTCGTCGCCCACCTCCTATAGTATAAAAACTCATTAAGAACAAGAATCAGGATTACTTGTTAGTTATCTGTAGACCAGGATTACTTCCAAAGGCAATGATGACATTTGGCATCAGATGAATCTTTAGGGAGGGTGACATCAGGGGCGGAGATTACTGTTCTGTGCATTGTAGAATGTTTAGCAACATCCCAGGCCTCTACACACTAGGTGCCACTTTGGTCTAGATGGTCCCACCAGTTGCGACAACCCCAAAATATCTGCAGACATTGCAAATGTCCCCCGTGGGAGCAAAATTACCCATGATCAAGATCCACTGCTCTAGAGCACAGCAAACTACACACCATGAAGTCAAGAGACCTTGGGATTCCTTCGAACCTGAGACCCCTGATGTGCACTTGTCTGTGTTTGTTACTCAGAGCACCTCCACTTAACCAAACCACAGGCCTACCAAATTTACTCTCCAGTTGGTAATTCCCACTCTAGTGAGTTTCTCTATGTCCCACAGAATCATCCAGGATTCCAAGTTATCCTGGACAATGTTCACTTTGCCTTGGAAAGTGCTATTTACATTCCATGCCATGAGAACAAAGAGTACCTAACCAAGGCATTTTTGTAAGAGGCTGCACATATATAATCAATTAAAATCTCTTAAACAATAACTCAAGAGGGGTGAGTGAAAACAAGAATAGAAGACTACACCCAGCACAGCGGGAATTAGTTACCACAGGGCTGGAGAACTTGAAAAGAATCAGCTAAGTACTGTAAATAGGCCTTTTCATCAGACTTGATTCACGTAGCCTCCAACCTCAGGAGTTTCGTCCAAAGCTCTCAATGCAGTTTAGCAGCAGCCAAACCACACAACTGAAACATTGAACTTCTGAAGTAAAGTGAAACCCGGAGAAATTCTGCCAGCTCAGACCAGAGCCACACGTACAAACATGGCCAGATTAGCAAGAAAGCTAGCATGGAAATGGGGTTTTCAGCATTTCTGCTTTTGCCGGCACTGGGATTGGTCTTGCCAAGCCTTCAGTCATTACACTCAAGCTCTTGAAAACTTAGAATCCCTTGGGATTCTAGAGTGCTGCTCATATATTGTTTGTTATTGTGGGCCACTGAGTAAACACTGCAGCAAATCTTTCACAGTTATCTTAATGGTGATAGACTTCAGAATTTGGAGCAGCTACAGATAACTTTTCTCCAAAAATTTAGTAGTACTTTTATAATCTGTTTCTCATTATATTTGGGCTATTCAAATTATGCACAGCCCATAAAATCTCAGAAAGAGACACAAATAAATAGCAAGAGTTGAAAAAGCATAATGGAGTTCCTTACTCTTCTACAGAGAAGGCAGCTACAAAAACATACAGAGTTTATCTCCCTCTGGGAGATAAGGTCCGGGCCAAGGTTCGTGCAGTTATTCTGGTAGATGCTCTCTCTATCCTATACGAAGGGTCGCAAGTGACAGATACTCAGAAAATAGACAAACAATGAGAGTATAGGAATGGTCCATTTGTGCACATGGATTAGGCAGTTAAACAATTGATTGGAATAACCTCTTCTTGTGTGGTCTTGATCACACACAGAGTGAGGCACAAAGATGCTACCAATTCAATTTAGGAAAAAAATTATGGGAGAGAGATATTAGTAACCATTTCATTCGATTGGCCCCAGTGCTGGCTTACTGTTTATTTACTTGAGAAACATTTCTCGAATATCTACTGTGTTCTAAAACACACTTCTAGCTTCAACAGGCTTATGGTATAAAGAAGAATAATAGACTCATGACAATTACCTAGTAGAGGAAAGGTATCAGAATAAAAGCACAACAAGAGATGTTAGACAGACTGTTGTGGAAGTTTAGAAGAAAGAGAGACTGAGTCCTGCAGTGGGCATCAAACCAGGCTCCCCAGAAGCGATAGCATTTGATCTGAAACTTCAAGGCTGAGCTCGAATGCATTCCTAAAGGAAGGCTCACATCTCCTGTTGTCAAATACTTCCCAAAAGCACATTTTCCAAATTCTCCTGCAGCTTTGTCAGTAGTAAACATCTCTCTGCCCTCCCACTGGAGAAAAGCTCCGTGAGGGCTGGCGTGTGTCATTTTGGTATTTCTATGACCCCTGTGGTTGCTCAGCACAACACCTTCCTTACCACAGCTACTTAGAAAACATTGTAGATTTGACCTGACCTGAAAATGAGATTTTTTTAAAATATTGCCATTATCTATGTGATTCCCTGGAGTAGAAGCTTACTACCCCTTGCTTTTTTCTCCTCTGGCCTTGGGGTTCTCACAGTCTCTCATGAGCAATTAAGAACACAGTCCCCAACAACTAGATTTAGAAGGGAAAGTGGTTGACCTATACCTCTAAGACTCTCTAAAACTCACCTGACTTCTCTCCTTGACTCACATCACCACAGGGGCATGGAATGGCCTATCAGACTAAAGAATTGGGGAATGATTGGGCACTCTCCCCATTTTTTCCTCCAGGGAGCTAGCTGTTGGCACAGAGCTGCCACACGTGAGGAGGCCTGTCTCTGTCACCATTGCCTGGGAATGGGCAGACAGGAATGTCCGCCTGATCCCAGAAGTCCATTTACAGATAACTTCAGATTCACATTTAAGCTACTTCATCCAATTTTATTATAAATAAAGATCATCCTTTGTATTCAGTATATCTATTCTTTTTAGGATATAAACAACTATGTGACCAGGAATTTGTCTGATTTGTTCAATGATTACATTCCAGCTTCTACCACAGTGTCTGGCACATAATAGACTGTCAATAAATATTTGACCATTTTTTAAATTAATTTGTTCATAACCTGGTAAAGAAAGGAGATACTATGTATTGGTCCTTATCAGAGGTCCCAAAACTACCTCAAATAGATGTTTAATGAATGAATGAACAAATGAATGAATGGTCCTCTCAGCAATCACATCTTCCATTTATTTGCAGAAATGCCCTGCTTATTATGTTTTAAAAGATATATGGTTAAAGACATAAATTTTTTACTCTGTTGCAACATAATAGTTTTATATAGCAAAAGAGAAAGTTGAACTTTGCCTGTTATATTGTTACACAGCAAGTGTTCTGTGCTAAGTCTAATTAGCACCCAGCCCAGCTTCAGTGTCTGACCTGTGGAATAGATGCAAACAGGGACAGTTGTTCCCCCGGTTGGCCACTCAAGTGTAACCTCGTGTGCTGCCAGAGTGTAAGCCGTTCAGACAAAAATAATATGTGTGATTTTAGCTAATAGGAATTTTAACTCTATTATGAGATTCTAATCTAAGGGTTTCCAGTTTGACTTAAATAGAAAGAAGATAGGAACAGGTACTCCTAGAACCTGACTTAAAGCAAGAAACACTGTGAAATAACCTTGTTATCTTGTTATCTTTTTTGCTATTGTGTTATTTGCTATTTAAGAAAAAAATTGACAAAAATGGAGACAGAAAGAATATTGCTTTTTTCTTCTTTGGAAATGAAGTCATTTTGGTAAATTAAGACCAAAGTAAATATCTGACAATTAATATGTCATCAATGAAAAGCTTTAAGACAATTATTCAATGTTTTAAAGTATTTTTTATATTTAGACTAATTTAATATAAGCCTAATTCTATGTTTAGACTAATTTATCATCTCCATGTGGGAAAGAGCGCTGATGAAATTGACAAAAAAAACCCTTGAGGTTTTGATAAACCAATAAGGCTCTCTAAGATGCAAATAAACAGCTGAAAGTATGTTTAATGTACCTAGGTATACAGTAGTATCAGGTTGCCTAGTACAATAAATGATTCTAACAAGAAATGCTTTTATTGTCTCAAGATACTAAGATATTTTCATTTGCTTGTTTTTGTTGCTATTGTTGTTTTCCTGTGGTGAGGCATCTTAAATCATTTGTTTTTCAATATGCTTTTTGAGAGTCAAATTAGGTAGCCAAATATTTTCATGCCTGCAATTTTATTTAAATTACAGAAAAGTGGATATGAGGTGAGATAAAAGAAAGGGGGAAAGGGCAGATTTGGTTGTTTGGACTAAATATATAGAGGAAAAAATCACCAGTCTGAGAAATAAGCAGAGAGCAAGTAATAATTAGTAGAAAACAAAATTAGAATCTGGAGTTAGAAAAGACGGAAGCATAGAAACACAGAAAAAAGGTGGCAACTTTTAGAATGATGAGTGCACTGAAATTGACCTAAGAGGAATCTCTCCTACCTCTTACCTTTGTTCCTAGATTTCCTACAACAGCAAAAACAGTGGCTTCCCTAGGGGAAAGGTAGTGTTAATCTAATGCAGCAAAAGTCATTTGTAGATGCAAAAGCCTACTGTATCTGGATTTACCCTTCTCATTCACTTATTCCTTTTTTTTTTATTCTTTATTTTATTGATTATGCAACTACAGTTGGCCCATTTTCCCCCCTCACTCCCCACCACCCTGCCCATCCCCTCCCACCCTCATTCCCCCCTTTAGTTCATGTCCATGTGTCATAAGTTCTCTAGTGTCTACATGTCCCATACTATTCCTACCCTCCCCGTCTATTTTCTACCTACTGTCTATGCTACTTATTCT